>WMED01000054.1:24485-36750 GCA_019650415.1 Pipa parva
CAAAGCTGGTTGTTTGTACATTAACCTGCTGAAGTGCCAAGGTAAGGCTGGTGGGGTAGATTTCATCCTACACAGCTGTTTGAAAACAGAGATTCCTTCATTGCAGCTGCACTCAAGATTGCAACAGTAAAGTGCTCCATAAAGGCAGTGCCGGCTCTGCCATTAGGCAGAGAAGGCAAATGCTAGGGGCGCCGCCTGCCCAGGGGGGCGCCCCTAGCATTTTTTTTTTTTTACAGTGCCGGCCAGAGGTTACTGCAGCTGCGGCTCAATTTAAATCTCCCAATTGGCAGCCGTGGCTGCAGTAACTTCCCAGCCGGCCAGGGGGTGGAGGGCGCCGGGGGGGTGGGTGTCACGAGGGGAGGGGGGTGCCGGGGGTGGTGTCACGAGGGGGGGTGCCGGGTGGGGGGTGCCTACGGTGCCAATAGGGCCAGATCTGCCTCTGAATATAGGGGCAGTCACAAAGCTGGCAGGGGACAAAGTCACCAGCACACAGCCTTTGTCTGTGTATGCTCTCTTAATAGCTTGTGATAATGTCACTGCAACGCAAATTCCAAAGTGACAACAAAGTTAATTTTGTACCTCAGAACCCAATATAATGGAGTGTCACAAACTAAATGCTTCAGTGTAGACTAAAGCGCAAAATCCCCAGCATACACAGAGTTTCCTATGTCAAGGCTATGATTACAGCAAGGAGGAAATTAATAAACATCATTTCAATCTTTTTTATTTATCTTGATGTGTTTCATGACTTCGCTATTCACTGAACTTTTGATTTCCCCTAGGATATTTCCCTAGGGGTAATACTTTTGGTGGTACAGTGGTTTTTCATGTAAAAATTTAGTAACAATTTATTCAACACAGAACAAATAGTATGAAGTAGCACTAAATTCAGTTAGTAGCAGCACCAGTTACAATAGACATAGCAGTTAATAGTTAACGCTGTCAATATCCCCTATAGAGCCCTACAGAGATACAGTAGTTGGAGCATTTCATATAGAAGAAACCTCTGGGTACCATATCTTCTTTGTAAGCCTCCAAAGCAGACTTCTTCCTCCTGCTAAAGTTATCTATATTAATACCCTAAGCCCTTTTGCTGGTTCCCTATGATCATTGTTCATGATCTTAATAAAATACTTCATCAGTAAGCTGTATTCTTTGGATCACCTTTAACAGGAGTGGGTGCTAATCGAAAAAGTCTTGCTGACAAACCTGTCTTGAACTTTTTTATCATGATGCAAAGGATGTCAGAGAATTTGAATCCTATTATCAGTTTTACCTATAGGTAGGATGATGACAAGATACACTCAATCATGTGCAAAAGGGACCCGCTTGTTCCCAAATGGCCTAATCAGGTTTCATGTTTTTTCTATACATAAATATACTCCAAAAATAATACGTAAAATATGTTTTAGTGACTTGTTCTTTGTTACGCACTTCCCTTATCTGTATTATAACTGTATTATTGAATTGTACAGCGCTGCGTAATCTAGTGGCACTTTATAAATAAAAATATACATATATACATATCATTGAGAAACATTTGACACTGTTTTCTTGTTCCACTATGTAGAAATCATTTGAGCCTGAGGGACGCAAGTGCTAACTTTACAATCCATAGAGCCGCCTACTTCATTAGATACCAATTACATTTAATACACTTCTGTTTTTATTATTTTGCTTTTTGCAGTTTAATAATTGTTATTGGAACATTTTTAATGGTTGTTGAGTGTATGATGCACACTAGTATGTCACTTCAGGCTTTTGGAGACTTCTGACAGTGCCGTACTAATTCTCCTAAGCACTGTTCCAACACTCAGCAGCTGTGTTTGTTTACAGGGTTCGAAATTAACACAGAACGAATGGACAGATTCCAGACTCTTTTGGCTCAGTCAGTGCACTTTATAATATATAACTCTCTCTGAAATCATAAACTTGCCACTGGCAGTGTCCAAGGATTGATATGCACATGCTGGCAAATTTCTAAAGTCTAACACAGATCATTTAGCACAAAGCATTCAAAACCTACAGTCAATATAATGTATTGTTAAACAGTCATGCTTATTCTCTAATTGAAAATCCCTTTTTTAATTCATAACAGGAGCTGGAACATGCTGTTTTCATCCGTTTAAAACAGGGAAAATAACTTGTATCATGCATCTGCTGTCTAAATCAGAGCGTACTAGAACATGCCCGTGTTGCAATCCATGGTTTTCATTTTTAGCACTGTACTCTCTCTCCTGCCCACTGTGCCCACTGTGAACTTGTTTAGAATATTTTACGTCATGTCCAGACATGGACGCAGTAATGTCCTGTAAATTGTTCCACTCAGTAATTGACACTTGCATTGACTATTGAATTTGATTGGACCTTAGGATTTTCTTTAAGATGCTTGGTACTGTGCCCTTCTTCTGCTTTTCACCCACTTTGTTTTACTAGACATGCTCCATTCTTTGAGGGCTTTTTGGGGGGAACTGACACTCTCATAATGGCTCAGGCAATCTGGTGGTGGAAGACCTGGTGGAAGATGAGAGCCAGAGGGTCTATCCAACAGAGATAGGGTACAGATAAAGGCACGGAGTGCACACTTAGCCTGGATTATTTGCACATTCCCTGGGCATGAGTCATTTTTCCATTCAAGGTGGGTGCTGGTTAATACTGTAAATTCTCTTATAGCATTTGCATAGTTTAATAATTTTATTCAAAAAGCATATTATGGATTATGACACTTTAAAAAGTATTAAAGTGTCTCTAAACATAATGTGCATACTTAATGTGATTTCTGAACACTTTGTTTTCAAATAATAATATCAACATCTTATTTGATGTTAAGAAAAGCAGATACATTTGTCCATTTTTCCTTATTCCCTATCATCACCATGCTGGACAACCTTTTGTAGGTGGTACCTTAGCAACTACATTACTATAAATAAGAAGCAGCAAAGTCCCTGGGGCTATTGGAATGGAAGCATACTATTCGGTACAAAAATATATATATGCTATTTATTGTAGTGGCTATGTTCTAACTCATGGGGACAACTTTTCCTACTTGTGTCCAGGTCCCATCCCTCTTCTCTCAACATTGCAGATATCTTGGGTTTTCCCACAAGCTAACGGGTAAAAGCTTAGATTATATAAATGAGTAAATGACATAGTAGAATGCACACATGCAAAGGGGCTTTTACAGCTGATTGTTGACTAGGTGATAAGCTCAGTTCACCTGCATGTTTTAGCAATCTAAGTTTATCCCTAATGAAACCTGCTTAACAAGCCTGTTGACTCCAGTTCACAGTTGTAAAAAGGCACATACATTTATGAGATATACCTGGTTATTTGTATGGATAAGGGTATCTTGTCAGGAAAAAAGCACACACTTATAGAGAAAAAGACATGGTAAAAGGTGTTTCTTTTTCATAGATATTAGAATTGTACATGCCAAGATTCCCCTTTAAAGCGACTTCTATCATAGAACGAGTACTCTAATATTATATGATACTTTATTTGGACTAACAGTTCATTGTATAAGACAAACTTTCGAGAGATATTCCCTCTTCATCAGGTCAGAATAGTAATATACAAGCAGATACAAATAAAAGTACCTGCATACATATAAATGTTATCTGTCTTTCAGTAATATTGTTTTTTGGGGAAAGGAATTTCCATGTCTCAATATGCTTTCTGTGAAGGAGAACCGTGAGTGTTTACAAAGAAATTAAACATCTTGTGATGAATTCATATAACTGAAAAAGGGCCATTTCAAGGATTCGCACATGCCTCATTTCTCTTGCAGTGACCTAGATCTTTGTCTCTACAGACTAGTATGGACTGACCGACTGACCGGTGGTCAGTAGACAGCTAAACCATATCCGAATTAGAGAATAGATGTTTCTGTGTCAGGAGTCTTTGTTTAAAAAGCCTATAAGTTTAATGATTCTAAAAATTTATATAGCTCAAAAATAGTAGATCTTTCCTTATCACTTAATAGCATTTGAATCTTCTGTTTTATTTGACTGTTGCAGGGGGCTTTATTCCTTATTCTGTGTTGTCAAAAGACCTTTGTAAGCTGTTGAGCCTTATCCAGAAACACACAACGATCACAGGCTTTCTGACTGAGTCTGGCATTAGTTAGCTCCTGGCAAGGCTGGCTTATTTAATAGTTACAAGCTGACATTTCAACAAGACTATACATTGCAATAAAAAGGCAGCAAGGAGTAACCCTAAAGTTAGCAGCGTCAAAACATACCGACGTAACAAGGTACAAGCAACGCTGGTGAAAGCACTGTGCATCTATGTGATGTTGGAGAGCCGTGTTGGAAAACATAGTCTAATCATTAGCTGACAGCTCAAGGGCATACTGTTTTGATTTTCACACAGGTTGTATATGATGCAAATATGTGACTCAGAAATGATTTCACATAAATATTTTGGAAACAGTGATATGAGTCATAGGCTCCAACACAAGGAATAACAAGTCCCCTAGCAAATCTGTGCACAACGGGCATCTGAAGGAGCAGAACTGCTTTCCAGAAATGTTGTTCATAAGAAATGACAGAGATATTCTTGCACCTTATACTGGAGTCGATACAAACTAAAAAATAACACATCTATTGTAATTATAATACCTGCCTTATGCACACATGCCATTATACATCCATATATAGTGTACACACTTAACAAGTGAGTGGTCTATCAATTAAGATAAAGTGACAGTGCTAGTTTCAGTCTTTCATATGTTCAATACCTTGTACCACACTCAGAGCATTATACAATATTGTCTGTAACACCCTGTATCATGTATAACATATCGCTTGACAATATAATTTTATACAATATTTATAAACATCATAAACCAAAGTGTACCAACATGTGCTGATTATTCACTTACACAATAAAAAATATCCTTTATAGAAGAATTATTTATGCTAACAATATCCCAATAAGTGCATTGTATATATCCATTATTCAGACAATCATAGAAATTTGCTGTTAATTTTAGTTTTGTATTTTATTATACACATATTAATTTTAAATCTCAATATTCATCTTTTATTTTCAAAACATTGTATGCCACATTCTGAGAAGTCAGAATAGTCTCTGAATTCACCTCTATTCTCCACTTCACCATGTTCGCTTATTGAGCAAACTCTGTATAGTGGTGACTACACAACCTAATTCGGGCATCTACGATAGTCACAATCTTACGGAGTTCTTGGCAACACTTTGCATGCATGCGCACAAGTACTTCTACTATTGTCTAAGCAGAGGAGTGTGTCAAAGGTGTGAATGCAACTAGGTGAACTACTCTGAATTCACTTGTTTGACTTCACTACTTCAGATTGGCAAATTGGGGGGTTGATGGCAGGGCTTCAAAAATGACAATGGCGACTGTGACTTAGTGACAACATGACCTAGGGACAAGGTGACATAGAAATAGATCACTGGTTGAATTAACCTCACTCTGCATGACTTCTCATCTTACTTCTATCCACCTGACTACGCCACACTATGCATGTGACAGCATTCGCCACTGTCCGCCTGTTCAACAAGTGTATTCTCCACTTAGTCAATTCTGAGAAGTGAATTTGCAACTATTTTGGCAATGCGTCTTGAATTATAGAGAGATAAATTCGACGGGTGAATTCACCCTTTTGAGAATGTGGCCCTTATCTCTGGTCTACTAAATGTGGGTCTCCATCTGTCTCTTCTATATATCCCAATCTGCCCCACTTGCCAGACTATGTTAAAAATTCTAACGTATCAAATAAAAGTCAGCCAATTCTTACCTAAAATAAGGAGATAAAAAGAGACAACCCCCTCTGACTAAGCAGATATAACATTTATCATTCTATTTTTATTCCATTTTATAACAAATTAAAAACTTGCAAAGCTGATGCAAAGTAAAAACAACAACTATTTGCACTTCCCTTTTCTGGTCACATTTTCTAATATAAAATCCTTCCTTCTTGATTGTGACATTTTTCCTGGCCTTATTTGAGCCATCATCATTCAGTGCAGCTAAAATACTTTAGAAGGCAGTATGCAGTATATATGCTGCCAGCTGGACTTGTCTCGTTTGCACAATGGGAGGTCCCAAATTCTAAGCTTAATGGAAATGTTGAGAAGACACATCTTGCACCAAAACATTTTAAGAAACAATGTCAAAATTTTGGAAAGACACAAAGCTGTGACATAATCCAACTACATCCCAATTTAATAATATATTTCTCACAAAATCCAATACGTGGTAAAATGATATAACTGAGCAGGAAAGAAGTACCGTATATACTTGTAGGTGCAGCAGTGGTAAAAAAAAAAAAAAAAAATCACAGAAAGTTTTGCTTTCTACAGTGGAACTCTAAGTTTCTCTATATTGGTTGGTATATTTCATACATAGCTGAGTTATATAGGCAAGTCTCAAATGCATTATATATTTATATATGAACAGTGTCCTTACAAATTTGTAACTGGTTTGTATGTGAAAATTTCATGATTCTAATAATTTCAATGTACTTAGCCTACAGGCCCCTCGTATGTTTCTCTCGCTTGTGCATTGTATATCTCAGTCATTAATGATGGCACAAATACAACAGATTTCTCCTGATCAATATATCACTTGGTTTCTTATCTGGACCAATCCAGCTGCTCCCGAGATTAACTCTCTATCTCTTCTGAGAAATCTCTAACCTCTACATAACTATCTACAAGCTCTCAATATATGTAAATGAATGAATATGTACTTGCACACTAACCCCTATGATTGTACAAACTATCTGGAGCTCCTTGAAGCATCCTACTTTGTAGGATGAGAAATAGCCCTTCTTTTACTTTTGACATCACCAACAACAAAGCCCAGAAGTGATTTTCCCACAAACAATACTAGTGTCCAGTCAATCCACTACTGGTAATATATTACAACAGGTACATTGAACACAAATTGACAAGGGGATAAACATAAGGGATAACATTTCATTTATACAATGCATAGGTAAAAAAAGAGAGAGAAACCTTATCCTTGAACTCAAGTTCAGTAAATTAAATACAGATCCGTACCTAATTCCTAATAATGGTACCACCCAAAAGCTTATCCACTACACCTCAGTGTTATCCATCTAGAGGGCTGCTAGTTTACCCAGCAGGAGTAGCTGCTGACATACTGTACATGCTGTAGAAGAGAGAAAATCCAAAAGTGATCTTCCAACCAAGAATGTCGGGCAAACAGTCCACTGTAGAAAATGAAAAGAGGGATTTGGAGAGAAACCTACAAGCAAATCCTTTACAAGTGAATGGAAGAGAAAAAAAAATAATGTAAGGATAGATTTAAGCAAATAAAAAGATATACATTCAATAAATAACTTTTACCATGCATAAAACTTTTTATAGGTAGCGATTAGTGAACTATAACATTAGTAAGGGCCTGTTAGCGAAACATTTTCTGAAAGTCTCAGTGGGGGTTAGCATACGTCTTATAAAATCTCTTTACATGTTTTTTGTTTTTATTTAAACATTGTTACATTTTACTGTTTCCTAATAATAATGGGATTCTTTTGTATTGTGAACTATCACAGATATCATTTTTAAACATTATCACCTACAACATAATCCCATTTCTCTACATTTTGATTCCCTTTTTTTTTTTTTTTTGTTGGTATTAATAAATTACTGTAAGTTTTACCTTGGTGAATTATGCCAGCTGTTGGCACAGTTTCTATGGTATAATGCCCACAATATAAATATCACGCTGGATTCACATAGTGTCTGAAACCTATAAAATATAAAATGAGCTAGTAACAGGAAGCGCTTCACTGCTGAAACATTTAGTACGTTTGTCAGTTTGTGATTTAAATGAGGCTTATTTGTATGTAATGTGTAGCACGTAATATGGCACCCATCATTCCCCTCCTGCTGCTGCACATTAATTGAGTGAAACTAGCATTCTTACATCTTTGATCTTTTCTGTGTTTTTAATGTTCCCTGTCAGTCACCAGTGACTACATTTCAATAGACATTATGTCACCTCTTTGGCCCAAGTAAACATAATGTCTAACACCTAAATAACCAAGCAAACGTAATGCTAATGCTGACAAGATAAGTACACAATTTTGCACCTGCAGGAAGAATTATTCAAACTGGTTTAAATGAACAAGATAGGTGCCATTTACTGCTCCTCCTAGTTTTAGACAGCTGTACTTGAAAGCTAAATATTCCAGCAGTTCAACTTCTCCCTTCCAAATAGTGGGAAATTCTCTGGACAAATCATTTACTATAATGTCACATTAAGGCATGAAAGTAAGAATGAAAAACAAAATGTCACTGTACTGCACAGATGTTAACCTGGATGGTTAAATTAAGGTTATTATGGCTGAAATGATTTAGAGGTTGGAAGTAAGAAGTAGACAATCTAAAGCTGCAGAAATGTTGTTGTTTCTATTACACAGAGCTACAATTTATACGCAGCTCATCACACAGGACTTTCAGGCATGGCAAACCACTTCTTCTAAAGGAGAATATCTCATTTAAAACATAATTAAAAATAAAGAGAGTAAGATTATATTTTTATCCTAGACCCCAAATCCAGAAAATGAAACCCAAATCTTTACCTTAATATTAACAGTGGTTCTGCCATTAAAGCTTTTCTACTTCAACTCCTGATATTTTAGGCCATCTGGATGTTTCAGCAGCTGGAGGGCAGTTTGTTTGCCATATCTCATAAAATGACTTATGAGAGCTTGTGTGGTATTTAAAAAATAAGTGGGTGGTGTGTTCTTCACTGGACAATGTGTTAAGTTGCAAAATTTGCAGACATTTTACTTTCCTTCTGAAGAGGGTAAATTGCATATATTTCTGAAGGAGATTTGTCTTAAATCTCCCTATCACCTCATTTCCTCTTCATGACTCTATGGCATGTCACATAATGGCTAAGATCTACCAGCTATCCACTGACAAGAACTAAAAATTCTGAAACTGGTCTGTCTCACTAAGCTAGTGAGTGTTTGTTTGACACTCTCAAACCTGGTTGTCATTCACAGGACTTGAAATTGTTAACATTGCAAAATTTTAAGACACTTTCTTTTCTTTCTGGAAAGGGTCATTTGCCTGGTAATCTTATATAAGAGGTAATCTGATATAATGCAGCAAAAGTAAAGTGAAAATGTGCGTAAGGGTAAATCTCCTTCACTTAGGTCAGTTTTCTAAATTCTGATCTAAATAAACGTAAAATTATGGATAAAGCAATTGAATAAGAGTGAGTTCTATTTAAAATAAGTAAACAAATAAATTGTTATATGTGCTACATTTGGCTGTCCCTGGTTCCACCTGTGGGAAATCCTACATCAGAATCTGGCCTGGTTTGGTTGTAGAACACTATCGGAGGGTTAGGTTGCATAGTGATTATAAAGATTGTGAGGTATGACGACTAATGCAGTTAAGAAGTTAGCAGTTTGAGCCAGTTGGATCATATTTTATTGCAGCATGTAGAAAGCCAATTTGTGATCCCAAAGGCAGCATGTTGCACAAGAGTGAAATAATGTCGGTGAAACCTAATGTCTGCAAGCAGGACCCATATCTAGGAAAGCTGCATAAGTACTGTTGTTTATGAAAAGGGTGCAGCACCAACCTGTACTCCTGTGAGAATTAAGGAAATATGAGCACAAAGATATACTTTTCAGTCAACTTTCAGAATATCATGGGGATATAATCTGCAGCTTGTTCTTCTTAGTGTAGTTGCTTTTGGCCAGATGAAACAATGGCATTATCTATCTAGCAGCCATTATACATATTACACTATATGTGTTCTCCATTTTTAAAGGGGCAACACATTCCCTTCTAACATTTTGGTGATACTTGACAAAGGTGGGTCTGAGAGGATTTGCTGCATACAACACATCAGACTAATACCATTAGAAGCACCTGGTCTAATCTACTTTTTGTCTGCTTATGGGAACAAAGTACAGGTATGTACTGAATTCTAATCTCTTAGATGCACATACCAAGTAACATAGTTTATGAGGCAACAAAAATAATCACAAGCCCATCCTGTCCTGCCTGTTATCCAGCAATGCTGATCCAGAGGAAGGCAAAAAATCCCATGAGGAAAAAGCCAAAAATCCTTCCCAACTCCAATGGGGTGAAATTTATTAAACTCGGAAAAGATCGTTTTTGCTTTTCCGAGTTTAATAATCTCGAGAACATTCTGAGCGTTCGGGAGAACAGGTTGCACGTTCTCGCGATAAGTATCGCGAGACTTGGTGCATGCGATACTTGCAGTGAGAAGCCTTTTCTATAGAGTATATCCATACCCATAGGCGCCCCCTCCCTGGTGCCCCCCCGCGACGACCCCCCCCCCTCCCGCGATGACCCCCCCGTGCCGCCCCCACTCACCTCCAACAGCGCGGCTCAACTTTAGATCTCCAAATTGGGAGACTCTAAAAATAAAATAAAATGCTAGTGGCGCCCCTAGCATTTGCCTACTCTGCCTAATGGCACTGAGTATATCCATGGAAAGGGTAGCTAAACAGTACAGCTACCCTTTCCATGGATATATTGTATAGAAAAGTTTCTCATGGCAAGCATCACGCACCAAATCTCGCCCGAATACTCAGAGTGTTCTCGCGATTAAGCTCAGAAAAGCCGAAACGGCTTTTTCGAGCTTCATAAATTTTGCCCTTGACAATCAGAATGATTCTCCCCTCTAGTTAATTATTACCTGTAATTTGGAATATTCATACACTCAAGGAAGGCATTTAGGCCCCTTTTGTAAAAATAAATAAGAATAGATACTCTAAAACTCATTAACTTAATTAACTCATTTAACTCTATTTTTACCATAACTAATCATTCCTGATCTCAAGTGGTATAATTATCTTTAAATCTGCCTCTTTTCTACCTCAAAGACTTCTGTGTCACTTTCTGTTCTGAACTATGGAAATAAAGGGATTGAGCTGCAATCAGTTGACATTCTTCCGTGCAAAAGCCATGTGCACCTTAACTTGCTCTACCACACAAATGCACAGGGAGTTCCAGATTGGTAATGCTATTGTGCTAGATAAAGAGGAACAAATGTAACTAATAACACCAAAAAATATAAAAACACCTATTTGGAAATGCAGCACCTGTAAAACTGTTATCTTTGAAGTTAAATTCATGAATTGTATTGCCATTTCTTTGATTATATTTTTACTGATAGCAGCAATGTTTTGTGTCACCCTGAGACACCATGGGCTCACCAGAAAAACTGACCCAAAGGACCCACCACCTATTCACAAAAGTTGGTATGTCAACACACACGCACCAGAATAATAAATAAAAGATAAATCAGTTTCAAAGAATATTACTTATTATTATTAATTAATTATTATTACAATTAATTATTAATTCCTGGGCCTAGCCGTAATATGCTTTTGGGTAAAGACAAGGACCCATCAATACTGAGGGCTCACTGGAGGATCCTCTGATATTCTAGTGGACCAGTCTGACCCTTACAATGTTGGGTAGACAGACCTCACAAGGAGGATATTCACTATAGTCCAAATTGTTGCGTATAGTTGTGAATTCCTCAGTTAAAGACAGTCACAACAGACTGCTACTGTTGCAGTCGTGTCTTTATAATGAGAATATTGTTGCAGTCGCAACATTAAAAATCGTCACGGTCGCAATTTTACAATTGGAATTTTGTCGCAGTCGAATATTTGCTATGGGAATCCGCTGTTTGAGAATTCGACAGTCGAATTTACACCTTAGTGAATAACCCCCTTGAGTCCCATGGTGCTTTAGATAATATACATTCAGGGCATATGCCCAAAAGCCCAATGTTTGAAGCTAAATAACTAAATATCATACTTTATAGAAACAATTTACATGTTCTGAAAGCACTAATTAAATATATAGTAACTATAAATGCACTGAAGACATCTTCATTTTTTGGTGTTACTGTTCTTTAAACTAGCCACACCCACTTACATTTTCTTTAGTGACGATAGGGACTTTGACTAGTAAAAATATATTGTTATAGAGGATTTTGTATGCATATACAGTCGATTCCAGTTAACTGGACCACTGGTTAATCGGACCAGCCGCTTTTACGGACCGTATCCTACAGAACCAAACCAAATCCTATTATATAAGCTATGTTCATTTAATCAGACCAGCCGGTTATTAGGACTTAAATGATCATGTCCTGATGTGGTCCAATTAACCGGAATTGACTGTATTACATGGAACCAGTAGCGGCCCTGGCCCTATTGGCGCCTTAAGCAACTCCCAACCCGGCGCC
>WMED01000054.1:36844-50812 GCA_019650415.1 Pipa parva
TAAAAAAAAAAATGCACGAGAGCGCCCCCCTGGACACCTGGCGCCCCTAGAATCTGCCTATGTGGCCTAAAGGGAGAGCCGTCCCTGCATAGAACTGTATTTGTTATAATATTTTTATAATCAACAACAGTCCTCTTTAATAAAATACATTATTAAATATTGTAGCCTTACTTTCTATTTTGGTCATAAATGTATAAGAAGCTAAATACTTCTAAAATAAATACAGACAGCAGCTCTTGACTAACCTGTGTAATACACACAATTTCTAAATACATCTACAATTAACCTTTAGAGAAGTGTAAGATTAGCTCCCTGTAACGTCATTAGGGAATATAGTTCAAGCCAAGTAAACCAAATAATTAATTTAAGATAGAAAGTAGCAATTATGATGGTAGAAATATGGATCATGTTATTTATTTTTACTTTGTAAAACATTTTTGATCTTTCTATGGCTGAAAGAGTTCAGTACAGAACATATTGAGGGAGAGTTTGAATCCAAGACTACAGAACAAATATCACATGTGGTAAAGCTTAAAGGTGTAATCATGCCCAAAATCCACTCTGAGCTAAAGTTAGCATTTAAAAAAACAGCTTATACCACTAGCTCTTATATAGCAAAATACTTACGTTATTTTAACCTTCTTTCAAATGTGTTGATGTGTTCACAGACACTTTCATCTTCCATAAAGAATATTTTCCTTTCAATATTCTCTCTAGTTTTTAGTCTTCAATTTATCATCAGGTACTGTATATCAGATTGTCCTTTATGGACCTTTAAAGTCATGTAAAGGAATTTCAGAAAGCACATGGACTTCAATTTAATAAATATCAAACTGATTCGTATACAGATATTTTGATAATATCAGTTCAAGTAAGGTCCATTTACTTCCCCTTTAATAATAATGCCCTTAAAATAAGGGGTCATAGCTAACATATATATATATATATATATATATATATATATAGTTAGCTATGACCCCTTATTTTAAGGGCATTATTATGTATGTACGTAGATATAGATACACACACATACATATATAAATATACAGTATATACAGTATATATATATATATATATATATATATATATATATATACACAGCATAAGGGTTTTTTGGCTCACCATAATTATTTTATGTTTATTACGTATAGCCATCATAGCATTTTTATGTGTACTTTTAATTACATTGCAATCAGTTGTATTACTATAGACATCCTAAGGAAGTAGCATGCTATTATGTACCTTTTTGGAATGGCCAGTCAATTTTATATGTAAATAAAATATCTCATGCTGTCTTTTTATTTTTGTTCTCTGACTTGGAGATTGTTATTCACTAAAGTCTGAATTGTTGTGTATTGGTGTGAATTCACCAGGTAAAGACAGTCGCAATAGGCTGCTACTGTCGCAGTCGCATCTTAATAATGAGAATATTGTCGCAGTCACGACTTTATTAATGGGAAAATTGTCACAATCTTAACTTTAAAAAATTGTTGCGACTTTACAACAGTGAAATTGTAAAAAGGTGATTGGCCCTTTGGTTCAGTTTGTCTGGCGGGCCCCACAGTGTCTCAGCCTGACACTAGCCTGCAAGCACATTCCATATTCCACCACTGCAATTTAACAAATAATGGACCTATTACACATCTGACCTGGAGGGAGAGCAAGGGTTCTACTAAGTGAAGCAGGTATTAGATAGTGGGTTCTTAACACATATTAGGAAGCATGGTGTGGAAAGCACTAGATTTTAAATACACAAATAAAATTAGAATAAGGCAATCATACAAAACAGTTCTGGAGTTATCTATAAAATACTATAAATAGCTGAATCGCATATTTCAGTTAATGCTGCTTTCCATTAATTGCTCCTCAGCTTTTCTTGAGGATGTAAACAACTTGGGTATTGTGTGAACACAGAATGATAACATCACAAGCCACTGATTAAATATAAGAAAAGCAGGAAACAGTAAAATGCAGGCTATGGCGTAAAGGCATTAATCTTACTAAACCTAAGTGAAAAGGAAGGTCAGCATCTGTCTTCCTTTCTGTAAATTAGTTCTAAGCTTAACCGTACAACTATGAACAGAAACTGGATTGTGCATGTATTACTGGCTACATAAAATAACTGTTTCGGTGTTGTACAAAGATTTCATCTAAAAGATAAATAAAGCAAATTATTTATTTAAAATAGGTCAATGAAGAGTACATGATAAAATTTCCCCATCAGTTGAACACAGTGTTGATTCAATATATAGAAATGTGGGCGGTGTAATCAACATGCAATAATGTATACAAAATTTAGGAGTTTAACGTGTTGACTCAGATCCTAAAATTATGGATGCCATGTTTCATGAACATTTTTTACATCACTTTTTTCAACATCACAGCTTTATCGAGGGTTCCTAACTGGACAGTCAAGACTGAAAACTAAGCCTAAAAATTGTTTATCTTAAAAATGTTTAACCTTATGCAAACAGATTGGCATACATTCCTATGTGTACAGTAGTCTAATAATACTAGTGATCCAAGCTTATTAAGGTATCAGTTACTGGTTCCATATTATTCTGTACTAAATACACTGCACATGCTCAGTGTGCCTTTTCTTCTGTATGTGTGCAATGATTAGGAAGTGAGACCAACCAAGATATCTATAAGAAATATTGAATTCTCCTCAAATCAAACAGAAGAATCCCTTCTTGGCTTACATGCAAACTGCTGTCTGCTTTACAGGCATCAGTTTTCCAAGTTGCTGGACTGGTGCACCTTTGAGTTGGTACAATAAACCCTATGTATCAGTTACATATTTCTAACTACAATCTCTTTTTTAGTTCCCCTCTAAAGATCTGCACCAATATTGAGAAGAATGTAAAAACTTACTATGAGAAGAATAATAAACAGTAATCTGTTATGTGGACACATGTTGGAAAACAGTGTAATCCAGCTTAACACAATGGGGGATATTGATAAAATTCAAAAAAAAGAAGGGGGGGTTGTGTGCCTATCAAGGATATAATATGCACAGTGACACTGTTATGCTTCTGGTGGGTTAATGGATCTTCTTTACCACTTTGAGAGTTGGCGCTGGTTTACACTGAGGTGCAGAGTCTAATGAGTCCCTTCAACCTGAACCCCTGCAAGGTGTAAGGACCCTTATCCAATGGACTTCCAAGTCACAGCCCTCATGTTAACCCCCCACTGGTGGCAGTTGGTGTGATAAACACAGTCACACTGGTGGAGGCCTTGATCAGCTGAACTGAACATAAAGTACAGGAACTCTTGGAGCAGCATAGTGGAAATATAGCTCACAGCACTTTTGGAATAAGTAGCTGAAATATCACTTATAGCATCCTCAAAGCAATGTAGTGTACATAGAAACATGCCGGGAACATAAGACCCAGTAAATGCAGGCTAAGCTAGATGCTGTGCTGGAGTACAAAGGAGCATGTCACAGCAGATCCCTTAAGTAGTAACACTACAAGCAAAACAGTGGTTCTGCTGAACACGGAGCTGATCACCAGACTGTAGGTGCAGGAATGCCATGACAACCATTGGTTGGATCTTTGGTATTTGAATCTTCCTCACCCACTTCACCTCACCCACAGGGATGGGCCCAAAACCCGGTAGCACTGGGTTACATAGCCTTGAGCATCAGTATTCACAAGCAGCACAGGAGCTGAAGACTCCGGCTCATGACAAATAAATGGCATGCCAATCCAAATAGCAATTTGACTTTTTTGGTGTTACCGTCCCTTTAATAAGTTCCTGGGCGCTGCATGAATTTTTCATGTGACGAAACTATATAAAAACTTATATTAGCTCTACATGGAGAGGAGCATGTAAAAGGATGGGGCTATATGTGACTGTCATGCTACCTACTGTACATGCAACTAAACTGCAACTGGAGAGGAATGAAGACCACTTGCATTTTTGTTATGGGTATTAGCCAGGATACATGGTATTATCAAATATTCTTTTAAACAGGAAGCAAGACAAGAATAAAATATCATAACTGGTATTACATTTATTATATTTATAGAATTTCATTTATAGAATGAAGTAAGAATTCTGTCCCATGCCAAGCATAATCTATTTTTAAAGTTAC
Source organism: Pipa parva (assembly GCA_019650415.1). NCBI lineage: Eukaryota > Metazoa > Chordata > Amphibia > Anura > Pipidae > Pipa > Pipa parva. The sequence goes on from WMED01000054.1 coordinate 40,944, forward strand.
AACCCTGCACTGGCTATAGATATATTGTTTAAGAATGCAAATTTTAATTTATATTCCATGAAATCTCCACTTCCAAAGGAACTACATGCTGAGTAAATATGCTGACAGAAATATGTTTTAAACATTACAAGCTATTTCTAATAAATTGATGCTGACAGATATATTACACATGAATTACTCTTTTCTAAATGGAAGTTGATGTATGAGGTGTAATATATGAGACCTATTTAAAGAGGTTGTATCACAAATTTAAGTAATATATATTTCCATTTTTACTGTTAAACATTATCAAACGCTTTCCTGCTTCAGCATGGCACCAGGATGCACTTTGTCGAAAAAACACCTATGGTGCAATGGTGCAAACTTGCTTCAGTACAATACTCATCATTCAGCTTAAAATTGTGATTTGGTTGATGTATCGGAAGCAAATCTGGAACACTGGAACATTTATATTCCTTATTGCTATACATAACATAATTGGTGTTATCTATTCTTCTTTCTTCATCTTTGGCAACTCTATCCACAATAAAGCCACTAACCTTTATTACATTTTAACTTTAATCTTCAAGGGCCCACATATAATAATATTTATGTTGCAGGTCTTTCCCTATTTTTAAAGGTATTACTGGTATTAGATGTACTGATAAAATTCATCAAACAGCTATTGTGACTTGTCTCTTCACCTTATCTTCTCACAAAGCCTTGCTGTCAGTTCTATTTATGTGTGACCCTACTTTTAGAGGTATAATAATATGGGGTGGTGCTGGAGTGCTGATATCGCACTGAGCCCGTGGATCTTAAGGTTCACCCATGCATATTTTAAAATTGGGTTTGGAGGCCTGCTTCTCAGGACCCAGTCTGAAGCATTAGATCAGGTCTTAGATATACCATATTGCAGCTGTCTTCTCATAGATGGCAAGACATATAGAGGGTTGGTGGTGGTGGAAAAGCTATTTGAATAATGACCTTCCATACTCCCCTTTCTATTAACTAATGTAATAAGATAAGGGGTTTGAAAAATAGCTGAAGAAAAGTTTGTATGCACATTGTTCTATTTGTCGGATCTGCACTGAGAGCTCTTCTGGTGAATTTGGTGCATATTCATTGTCAGTTGGGACAATTTGGCAACATTCTTCATTCAAAAAAAAAAACCCTTGACCTTCTTATTCAGTGAGTCTTCACAACAAAACACATATACTGCACATAGTTATTCATCCACACTCACTTAAAGGGGAACTATAGTCAGATTATATCTTTATATATGCAGAACTATACTTTATTGAGAAGCTTTTCTCCCCAATAGATGTGTAATAAGTCATCCTGCTTCAGATGGAACAGCACTGGAAAACTCCCGCACCAGGAAATGTTTATGTGTGCCAGCCAGTTTTCCATGAAAGGGTACCCTCCCCCTTTTGCCCTACTTACTACTTAATGCCTATGCACAAGTCAGCTTTCCCTCTATAATCTCCTGCATTCCAGGAATGTAAACAAAGCATGTCTGATGAGGCCAAAAGGTCAGCACACTGCATAACCAATAGCAGTCAGGCAGCTTTTTCTTCTCGTGTTTAGCAGTTATATCACACATTTCCTGTGCAGCAGTTTTGAAATTCTGCCTAATAAATCACCCTGTTTTAGTTGAAATATCTACTGGGGAGAAACACTTCTTACTAAGGTATAGTACTGCATATGTAAAGATGTAATCTGACTATAGTTCCCCCTTAATTTAACCCTACCAAATTACCATATAAATAAAAATTCCCTTCCTATAGCTCTTATTAACAGAATCAATATTTTCAAAATACATCTGCCTAAATTGAATTTAGGACCATAGACAAAAGTAAAAAACTGCTCTCTCCTTGTCAATCAAAATCCTTCAACTACAGTATCTAGGGTCATCCTCACTGCATCTGATATATGAATTTCCTCTAAACTCTTTACAGATTGTTTATCCTAAGGTGGGTTATTGACTAAAGTCTAAATTGTCTCGTAAAGGTGTGAATTTGCCACTTCTCCATATTAGGTTATTTAGCAAACTCTGTGATAAGGTGTATTTGCCAGCTAACGACGGTCGCACACTACACAATGGACTGCTACTGATGCGGTCACAACTTTACTATGGTAATCCTGCTGTTTAGTAAAAAAAGGAGTAGAGAATCAGGGCATAGCCACGCGATGTAATGAGAATTCACTTTGACAGTCAATTTCTCACTTTAGTCAGTCACCCCCTAAATGTTCCTTGCGAGGGTTCCTCAGTAATACAGGAATTGTAGAGTGCTTGTTGTTGCAACACAAGTTGGTGTAAAGTATACAAGAGAACATTTTAAAAGGATTATGAACCATGGATCTTTTCTATGAACATTTCTCTAAAAATATAACATTATCATTCGTAACAATTTAACGCCTGGAAACGTAGGTATGAATCTGCTCTGTGAAACTTGAGAACTTAGCTACCGTAATATGACGTAATATAATAGGAGAGTGAATCCTAAGATCCAGTAAAAAGCAAACAGCTCTTCTCTTTAAGGTGCCTCCATCCATGTACCCAATGCAATCAACAAATAAAAAAGGAAAATATGGTGTCTCCAAAATATGGTAGCATTGCTACAATGTTTACTGTGCAAAGTATTTAAACAATGATATCACAATACAGTATATACTGTCACTGTGCTACAATATTTTTGATCTAAGATCCTTATTTTTTTTGATGGGATTATGGATGAATATGGTGTATATAATGTTCAGATAATACTCCTTGGCATGTACACCTGGACACCCTCTTTTTATCATACTTTATAGCTTTCTTCATTATTGCAAAAGCATAAATATATATATATATATATATATATATATATAAAGAATCCTTCCACTAATTAGCAATTCACTGGGTCAGAGTCAAGTTCTAGAGTTGGTCACATATGCATTAACAGGCTTTCAGCATGTTTTACTTACATCAGAATATTTAAATGTCCTGGGAAAAGAATAATATTATGAGCTGTTTTCAATCTGGATTCTGGAACATTCTGGATTGACTCCTACAAAAGAAAGCAGCATATTCGGTAGTGGTAAAATGTAGAACTATTATTAAAATCAAGGCTAAGAATATACATAAAAATGAATTGCAAGACGAAAGAGTACTTTAAGCACCTAGCAAAGCAAAGACTATAAATCACTGGTACTCCTGCCAAACCCCAATAAAAAGTCATAGTAAAACAAGTTACATCATATTTTTATTTGAAAAGAGATGTCTTGCATTGGTGTTGTTTCCCTCTTCCATTTTATTATTTTGTTTATTTCTTAACATCAGGTGAAAATGTAACTTATCATGTATTATCAAAAAAGGAGATTTCAGCTATACAGACTAAACCTAATATTTGTCATAATCTTACATAGTAATTAAAGCACCAAGACTTACTGCTGAATATATTTGTTAGATCTATTTTAGCTGGGGACACTGAAATCACATAGAAGCAGTATACATTTACATGCTGTTCCTAGGTTATTTAAATTAACGGCAGCAAAAGTACAAAACATTCTAAATGTCGCTTTAATTTCACAAACTAAAAATCCTATTCATTCAGAGGTCACCCCAAAGAAGCCTTTATGCTCACGTTTCTCTATTTCCAAACAGGTGAACAGTCAGGCAGTGTTAGAAAAAAGAAACTAATAGACAAGTACCACAGGGGTCACTTTGCACACTGGTTCTCTGAGATGTTTCCCTCAAATGTGTAATACCTGGAGGCAAAGCTTAAAAACTGCTGGAAACCTGAATGAAATAAGAAGTGATGGAGGTAATACTTAAAGCAAAACTAAAATAAATTGCTCGACAGCAATGAGTAGTCCATGGCAGAATATATAATCTGGTGGATTATATTGTTTTGAAAAGCATTCTGTACATATGACTTTACTTTATTAAAGTAAAATAATTGCATTCAAACATCCTAATTGAATTCATACTTTAGTCAATAAGCCCCCCAATAAGGAAAATGAATAGAGAGCCATTTCACTACATTTCATCCTCTGTCCTAAATATGGTTTCCTTCTAATGTTTTTTCACCTTCATTTAGAATTCTGTAGCCGTTAATACTAAATAGAAATGGGAACAGCACTTGTCATTCTTTTCACTAAAACTAACATTTCCAAATGCCTTAAAACATCTGTTTTCTGCAACTTTGAAGAACTTCATATTTTTGTGAAATTATTTGCAAATGGTAAGAGGGAGAAAAGGGGAAACTTTACAAAATGTTTTGCTCATCAATGATGATAAACTATTGTGTGTTCATCTAGACTGCTGTCAAATGGTTATAACAGGTAGTCTGTTGGATAGAAGTCCACTGGCTCTCATGTGCACTCATAGTTTCGAACCCAGGCCACATTTCCATTATCTGTACTGGTCATCCAAAGTGCAAAATTCTCAGCTCCGTAGGAATGAAACAAAAAAAAAATTATAGGTTAAGCTCATCCAAAGTGTATTAATTTGGATTTAGCACTAATAAGTGGCGAATGTGTAATTCTAACATACAGACATTAAACTATCCACAAACTGTAGGATTTGAGGATGGCAAAGAGTATCACAAATACCCCTAACTTTTTTCAGTCAATTCTCCAGGCCTTTCCTAAACACCTCTGCATGTTTTATGATTATTTCTCTCCTCTCTCTTTTATACTTCTATTCTGCATTCTCTTACCTGTAGCTTTTTGGTCCCAGGTGCTAACTTATAGCAATGGAAAACTAGCCAGCGGGTTCCCAGCAGGCACTAACTAGAAGCAGAACTGTGGCATATAAAATTAATTACTTGGAGAGTTTAGTATTTGTTTAGATAACACCAGATGTAATGGCCTACAGAGATTCTCAAATATTTAAGGGGCAATTACATTTGTCTGAATTAGTCTAATCGAATATATGTCTTGGAACTCTGAATTTTACATTGGTTATATCTAGAGCATTTTAGAATAGGGGGCATACTGGTGACTCCTTTGTCAGGGAATTAAAATATATTTAATTGAACTGATCAATTACAATTGTGTTCACTGTTACTTGGTGTGAATTGCACAAATGAACAAAGGATTATGAGGTGTCACATAATAGATTCCTTTTTCTATGACAAATCAATGCTCTGTGCCATCCTTATACATTATTTCTCTTTCTGGTTTGTATACATCACAAAAAATAGAGTTGAAACTTATATTGAATTCTCCCCTTAACCAATAAGGTTCTAGGGTTTTACTGTGTTATGTATTCTAAAGACCAACAGCCGGGTTTACAATATACTCCATTACTAGTGTTAATCACAGTTGTCTCTGTAATTATCTGAGATTTATTTTATGATACAAACATACACTCCAGTCATACTAGTCTTTCTATAATCATTGTTGGCATCTCCTTCTTCTAATATTAAACCTAGAGCCACCTGCATCCTAAATGCTCCACTTGCATTTTTATCTCTTCCCTCTTTATAGCAGGAAACACCAACTAAAATTAACCGAGGTCCAAATTTAAAAATGTACCAGAACCAAAGGTCCGGAACATCAAATTTTTCTCACTTGGACCAATGTCAGCGGCTGTGCTTGTCCTCCGCATGTAAACAGATGGGCGGATTTGATTGGCTGATTTACATCACGTGTGGCATTCTGCTGTTTTACCGTAATGCAGTGGTTCTCAAACTTTTCTATCATTCCCCACCTGAGAAGAAGGGGAAGTTCTGTGCCCCACTTGCCCCATATCAACCCAAATAGAATAGATATTTATTGTCACTAGAAATACAAAGTATATCAAGTGAGATTGAAATCCCTACAAACCCTTTCCCACACTGTGCTGCCCCACAAGTCGCTCACAGGAAGTTTAATCAGTGCTGGGGAGAGGAAGCCTTACATCACAGACAGCTGGCGCCCCACCTGCACTACCTAAACACTGCCAGTCCGGACAGGATGGTGTTCGGGTCCGGACCCGGACCGCAGTCCACCTGTTGGTAACCTCTGCTTTATAGTTATTCCCACATTTTCATTGTAACCGACCATAAACCTATACATTACACTACTAGTCTGCACTAAGCATGTATTTAAACAATATTGTATTACTGTGTACAGTAGTAGAGACAAGTAGAGTATAGCTGATACTTTTTATTGGCTATCTGAATAGATGGTAAATACAAGCTTTTGAGATTGCTTCAAATGCCATGCCTAAAGAAGAGACCTAATCTGTCTCAAAAGCTTGCATTTACCATCTATTCAGTTAGTCCAGGGAAGGGAAATTCATTTTCCCATGGGGCCACATGAGAAATAGAAATGGCTTTAGAGGGCCAGAATACCCGCACAACACCCACCCATGATGTCCCCACCGTGCTTCCTCACCCCCTGTGCTTCCCCCCCCCCCGTGCTGCCCCTCCTTCCTACTCCCTACCCTCTGAAGGAGGGGGCTCTATTTTGGTGCTCACCCCCTCCTTCTCCATGTCCTTACCTCCTCCCTGTCCTGGCTTCATCTGATCTATCACTTAGCCATAGCACTACAGTGTTCCTCTCTCACAGTAAGTTGAAAGCTTTCAAGTGAGCATGGCCCAGCTCGGTCCTGTCACCTGTGGTTGGCAGAAGGGCTGAGCCAAAGATGTCCATGGGCCGTAGTTTACCCACCCCTGAGTTAGCCAATAAAAATTATAACCTATATCCTACTTGTCTCTGCTTATATCAATGGATAACACGGTGCTATACTCTACTGCCTGTGTACAGTAGTATAACTGATCCATTTCTGAATTGGGCTATTAATGATAACTGTTAAACACTGTTGATGTTCCCACATCAGTTTGGTCTTCAATGTCAGTGATGTTAGTGTTAAAATATGAGTGTGGGTGTTTTTTTTTAATGGAATGCAAGCATCTTTTTTTTCTTAATCATTAAATCGAAAAACATCTGCTTGGGATATACAGCTTCTACTCTTTCAAATATAAGAGCCTTTATTAAGTTATATGGCTCCTAGGCCATTCGAAGATAGCTCTGCATACTGTTTCAAGGATAAAATAAAATAGTGCAAGCTGTTTATAGATGTGTAGATGTCATCATCATTTAGTCTGGTCACGAGTAAAAAAAATAATTTCATTGCTGCCAAATGCAGTAAAGATGACCTAAGCAATGTACCACACGTCTCTGTAATGCTTAAACATTCCTACTATAGACAGGAAAGGTAAACAGAAGTATCAACCAAAAATAAGTGCTTTATTGCAAGTTGCACATTAAAAAAAGAATAATGCGTATTTCTTTTCTGTTCATTTGAGAGACACACTTCAAAATGCTTCAAAATGATTGTCCTATTTTCACACATAGCCTGTTGCTATTCTATGTAAGAATCCACTGTAACCAGCTTCTTACACCTTACATCAGGGGTGGTGAACCTTTTTGGCACAGAGTGCCATAAAGGTGACGTCACCCACAAGGGCTTTCCCCGAAGTGCTGGCGCTGGTGAGTGATGTCATCACGCCAGTGCCGGGGGAGGAGCGCACATGCGTCGGGGAGGAGAACTCCCCTGCTCGTGTGCGCTTCTTCAGTGCAGGCCTCGGATCCAGCCTGAAAAATTTCAGATCGGGTCCGCAGCCTGTACTGAAGGCAGGGCATGGCGATGGCTCGCGTGCCAACAGAGAGGGCTCTGCGTGCCCTCTCTGGCACGCGTGCCATAGGTTCGCCATCCCTCCCTTACATCTCTCTCTTTATTGACTCTGTAGCGCTATAGTTAACAGTGTGTATTAAACCGTTTGTAGCAACATTTCATATATACCTAGGCTCTTTGAGAACCTCAGGGAAGCAGGTCTCGCTTACACATTGGAATAGGCATAGAACACAATATATTAGTAAATGTGGTGCATTAGAGTTAATATAAATAAGATACCAGTGGTTCGTGCTTAAAACAGGCACACTTTTAAGATAACAGTAAATGATAGAAGAGTATAGAGACATTATAAAATCATAATGAGAGATACATGAAAACTGCAGTTATAAGCAATCACATAGTTACCCCCAGTGGATCAGATGTTACAACAGCACAAATGTGATCCTTAGTAGGGTTCTGGGTGGCCCCAATTTGCTGGATAGACCTCTTCAGGGCTTCTTTCTTCCATAAGGTTAATCCCTGGTCCCTAAGCCTACCACAGATCCAACTGAGCTGTGTATCCTCCACTTGGCAGGACTACACTTAGGCCCCCTAGGCCATTAATTTCCTGGTGGGGTCTTAAATTACCCTGCTAGATAATCTACACTGTTCACTCTCACCCTAATCTGAGCTTAACATAACAGGTATCCTTACAGATAGAATCTCCCTTGAGCAGGGCCTTCACAAGAAGGGTGGAAGCAGAGTGCTTCTTCTGCAACACTTTGAGGTAGAAAGACCAAGAACACACCCATACACCAAGTTATATGAACTAGGGTGAGTACTGATTGGTTAATCTATTACTGGGCGGAAATCCAGTGAGGCCCTGCTGAATGTGACTCACAATAACAAGTGCCATTTTACAACAGGTCACTAAAGGGGCCTCTAAGTACAGATTAGAGTCCCTGAAATATAAAATGGTAGAACTGGTGAGTTTGAAGTATTTCTCATGCATCAAAATTCACCAGGGCTACAACTCTGTCACTATAATTACATTCTCCACAGGTTAGAATACGTTTGTAGTTGTCTTTGCCGAAAACAGTTTTTCATTATTACCTAAAGCAATACTCAAATACTCAAAGGGCATATCTAATTGCAAATTGTTGTGGGAATACATGAATTCATGACAAGTTGTGACAATTTACCACTTCTTCAAATTCACATATCCACCAGAGCTCATTATATTCTGCAATGTGGCAATTTGCTCTTAGGCCACAACATTATGGTGATAATGTTTTTCACATTTTTTTTTCAGCAACTATTTAGAGCAAATGCAATAACACTTTGAATATTTGTCATGTTTCATATTGACAATTCCCCCAAGCCTTTCTGCCTTTTCGCCCATTTTTCACAGAATTGACTACTGAATTGTTGCATAGTATGGCAAATATTAACTGTTTGATAAATATTTCCCCAATTGGTCTTGGAGTATTGTAGCAGAACTGAATTAAAAAAAAATCAAATCAAACAATTTCATATTTATTAATGCGCACTCCTAGGTGACTTAGAATTACCTTTGTAATACCTTAGCATTGTAGAATGTTTCAAAAGTCCAAACAATGCATAAAGGTCAGACTTTGTGTCCATTCGGCACTTCCTGATCTTCGCTTCAAACCCTGCCATATGACAAATTAGCAACCAATTCAGATGGTTACAAGTGTGGTGGACTTACAGAGCTCATTGCATCACTTTCCGTGCATTCAATTAGTAATTAGGCTATTCATCCAATGTCAGATTCTGTTGAAGCAGTGAATTTGGCAAGATGTACTATGTCATATTAACCAGTTATTTATTATTATTTTAATTTTTATTATTAGGTGGTTGATGGCAGAACTCCTACTGTATGACGGACGGACTACACCCCACTATGCAATAAACTGCATTAGACATCGATCACTTAATGAACAAGGAGTAGAGAATTTGCAACTATTGGAGCCTACCAACCCGGAGCGACAAGATTTCACTTCAACAGTTGAATTTTCACTTTGATGAATAAGCCCCCTTGATGCCTGAGACTGCAGGGGGTTATTCATTAAGGTGCAAATTCCACTGTCGAATTCTCAAATAGCAGATTCCTATAGTAAATCCACGACAATTTCCCCATTTTAAAGTTGCAAAAATTTTTTAAAGTTAAGATTGCAACAATTTTTCCATTATAAAGTCACGACTGTGATAATATTCTCATTATAAAGACGCAACTACAACAGTAGCAGCCTATTGCGACTGCCTTTATCTGGCGAAT
>WMED01000055.1:0-50289 GCA_019650415.1 Pipa parva
TTGGAGTCGGGAAGGAATTTTTTCCCTAATATGAGGATAATTGGCTCTTGCCTCATTGTTATTTTTTGCCTTTCTCTAGATCAACATTGCAGGAAAATAGGCTGAATTATATGGAGTTGGATGATCTTTTTTTCAGCCTTATAAACTATGTTACTGTTGGACAAAACTTCTACTTTACTAAATGTTTTTTATATTCAGCAAAACCTTAGTGGGTGGAGAAGTTGTAGGAACAAGTAGAATTACAATGTTTAAGCAGTTAGTTGCCTATGTGTTTAAAATAATTTTTTGGCCCTTTATGTAAATATTTATCATTGTATTTTAATTGGTGTTTTAGTTTGTGTATCATTCCTTAGTTTATAATACAATATCATATTCATGTATATTTCATCTCAGTAGATTCTCTATCGAATTCTCACATTAGAAAATGCCACTCCTTAGTTTGGCCACACAACAGAGACTGAAATGCATAAAGCTGTTGGTAAATTCAGACTGCCTGATAAATATGGATTATGCATTATTATATTAGTGTTTCATACAGATAGTAGTTGTATTGATCGGACTGGAACCTAGAGAGAGGAGAAGGAGGAGGCAGCAGATAATTGTTACCACAGTAAACTTGGTGCTAGCAAAATCTAAGACACACCCAGTTTTTACCCTTTCCCTCCGCAAGGAGGTATGGCTATGTCTAGATCACGACCCTCAAGGTTTTCTGTCCACTGGTGGTAGAGGTTGCAACTTGAGACAAATTGAGTCGAATGGATAGTGATGGTCAGGACAGGCAGCATGGATGCAGACTGAGAAAGCAGGTCACAAGGTCAGGGCAGGCAGCAAACAGACAGAATCGGGAAACAGGCTATGGTCATCTATGAGAAATCAGACAGGTATCACACCCCGGTACATCAAAAGAGTCCTATAAATGGGCGTCAGACAAGACACTAAAACAGGCATTTAAATAGGTTTTCAAATGTGATCATGTACATGACGTGATTCTGCAACTGCAACTGTACCCTTTGAAAACCCAAAATGTCTATCGGTATTTACGCGTCAGAATAGCATGCCACCCGCGACTAGACTCCGCACAAGATGGTGACTGTGACACACATCAACACTGGACTGCAAAAGAGGACCGCAGGTAAGTCACAATCCTAACAATGTGCCAAATATGAAACATTCATTTATAACAAATATTTTATATATTTTTTTAATTTGAATATTTATTAATTTTTCAAGATTTGAAACAAACATATTATATTGAACAATTAGCCTGAAAATACAGAAATTCAGAAAATAATAAACTATACAAAAAACATTAAGCTGAATATAATAACATCTTGAACTAACAATAAAGAAATATTCAAAAGGACACTGTTTCTATCTTTCTTCAAACTACTCAATCCTTTTCTCTAATTACAATTAAATTCTAATATTGAGTATCCGTTAAATAAAATATATAATTTGAATTTATTTAGATTGTTGCAGGAATAAAAATGGTATTAGCGTTGTTTACAATATCAAGAAACTATCATTTGCTACCAAATGATATTATGGGAGGGGAAAAGAGAAAAAAACAAAAATAAACTTTTGGGAAAACTATGGAAAAGGAACAAGTAAAAAGAGAAGATGACAGATAACTGAATAGTCTCCATAGTCTTTTGAGCTTGGGTATGTATAAATTCAAAGAGAGAAGCATTAAGTAAGATTTTATTTATTAAGATTTATTTCTGCAAGATATTGTAATTATCTGTTGAGGAGTTTAAAAGTGGATTAAGATGAATATTAAAATCCCCAATCACAATAGAAACATATTAAAGGAAGATTATTAAAGCCCTGTTGCTAAAATGTTCCCACTATTTTAAACTTGTATTTGTCCGTATCACATGTGATCCTTGTGTTTCTTGTAACTTAACTTATTTTGTATTTCTACAATATTAAACACATCAACTTGTATTTTAAGTTACATTATCCATTCTAAAAACTATGCAGATATATATTTGGAATGTTTTACATTAGTTAGGTTGCAAAGTGATACTTCAAGTAGTCAAATTGTTCAGTAGTTAATTATGTTAGGGCATTAATTTTTTAGCCCTAGTGGCCTAGTGGGGTAAATGTCTTGAGTTCTGTATATACTATGCAATCCTTTAAGGAAACCAGCATCTAGTTTTTATATGTTATATTAAGGAATAATAGAAATGCATCAAGAGCTACCTCAGATCTTTCCCACATTTACCTAAAAAATTTTTTTTTCCACTATATTTTTCAAAAATATATTTTCATGGGCTTCATAGTTGTATCCATTGGAGTTGTGATGATTAGATCCCATAATTTAACCACTAGGGTAGGATGTTTAGGTCACTAGTGGGGTGTGCTATGTACATTACCTTTGCACTTTATTTTAGGAGGGCTAGTTCCCCCTAAATATGTTTTCTATTTGCTGGTTCATTATAGGGATAAACTACTTTACTTGGAATGAATACTGTACAAATTGCTTTTGTTTTGTCCAAAGAAAACACAGGAGCTAACAAAAGTTGGCTGTACTAAATACATATACCTTTTTAGTTTGGAGTAAAGAGGCCATTGGTGGACAAGAGCGCAAAGTGTTGAGATGAAGTCTCAAGACTATATAATATGAAAGAGTTTCTTCAACTAATTAGCAGATAAACTTAAAATATTTTGTATTATTGACAAAATGTGTATTACTTGGAAAAGTATAATCTGGGGCGTAAAAACTACAATAAATGACCAGATAAAAGATTAACAGATATATTATAAAATGATCCCAAGGGATATGATATTAAGAAGATAAATTGAGGTTTGTTTCATGTGAAGCAAATAACAATGCATAATGAAAGAAATTACATTGTACTGGTTAGAGAATCTTAATTAAGCAGTAGAATACCTACCATTACAGAAAAAAACCCACTAAGTGGTCGAAAATTAAATGAATAAGTGCTTTAAATTAACATATATAATAATAGCATCATGTCTTATGTTACAGAGCAATCAGTGAAAAGAGAGCAAAGTCAAGGATGTAGAGAAAATAAGAGCTTGACACATTGTTGGCAATGGGATTTAAAGCAACAAAAATGTCATAAAATTGATGAGATAAAGACTATTAAAGTAAGAAAAATTACTAAACTGATACACACAAATTTATTCTTGTAGATGAAGTTTTAAGTGTTCATAAAACTTTGGAACCCTAGAAGTAAGTATTAGGAGTTCCAGTTGGGAGATAATAACTTTGTAATTTTGGCTACTAAACCCCCAATCATTGGTGATCAGCTCACAAATTCTATTCTAGTTTGTATAAACTAAGGATATGGGTACATGCTTATTAACTGAGCACAGTGAATAATCACAAATATCATATACAGTAGAACTAGATGTTGAACTTTCTGGAATTCTAAACCTATAAACAGCTAGTTCTCACATCATAACTGCTGAATAATAACTTAAAGCAACTATCACTCATCTTTCTACTTAAAACCATAATTTTGAAACATGTAAATTCTTTCTGTTTTCCAAGAGTCACTTCTCTGCCTCTGTATCCATCCAACTGCCACTATACCCCTCTAGTAAGTTAATATTTGAAAGGAGATCATAGGATCTGTAGCCATGCATATTGCGATACATTGTTACATGACAGCGAAAACTTTTTTGTGATCAAATGACAAAAGTAGTATTTAACTAAAGCTTCTGTCTATAACTGATCCTATCTTTGAATTAATACCTAATACCTTACATTGCATAACAGGAAATATAGTCATTAAACTCACATACAGATAACACTGCAGCATATAATTTTAAGTGAAAAAAGAACATTTTGACAGTTAAATCACTTCACACTGTTGCCCCTCCCTACATATCTTCCCTTGTTTGCTCGTATATATGCCTAGCTGTCAACTCCGCTTTTCGCAAGGCAACCTTCTTCAGGAACCCCTCACAACATACTGCCCGTTCTCGTTTTAAACCCTTCTCTCTTGCTGTCCCTTATCTTTGCAATTCTATAAACCTCTACCTCTGCCAAGAACAATCCATCAATATCTTCAAATCTAAATTAAAATCTTACCTCTTGGAGCACTAGCACTGTTTTTCATGTCTATATTTTATATTTATGCAACTATTTATTCAAAATTTATATTTTCTATTTATTTTCTTATTTAATTGGCACCTATAGCCTAATGAACTGACACTTTATGCTACAGCACTTGTCACACCCTCACATCTGTTTATGTAAGTCTTCCTCCTATGTAGACTGTAAGCTCTATGGGGCAGGGACCTCCATCCTCTTTTTTCAGTCATGGCCTGGCACTTAGAGTGATGTATTTTCTGGATTATATATTTGTATTTTACTTCACTTGTTCTTTGTTACACACTGCCCTTGTCTGTATTATAACTGTATTGCTGAATTGTACAGAGCCACGCCACCTTGTGGTGCTTTATAAATAAAAATATACATAGAACATACATACATAAAACTTGGGGTTTTTGTTAGCATAACATACGGTCAAAACTGACCAGCTGCAGTGAATCATCATTTAACATTTATTTTCTGTTCTCAAATGAAAAATGATTCAAACTGAATAACAGTAAAGCAACAAAGTTATTTAGAATGCCCCTGTAAATTGTCCTATAACATTGGCAGCTAAACATATTGTTACACAGTGTGCATCAATGAAGGCTGCTCCATCTTCTCAAAAACATAACTTACCTGGTGACCTGCTCGTCCATCAAACTCAGCTCCCTGCTACTGGGATCCGTTCTTGCCATTCTCCTTTACCAGCTGCAATGCCAGTGGGCTCGGCTCTGTCACAGCATGTGACCCTGTACTTTAAGAAGATATTGCCACTGCAACGAACCATCACTCGTGCGTTCCACCCCCATATTGATGTACCTTCGGAAACTTACTGCCAACAGAAGCAGAGCACCAGCCGGAAGTTGTTATTCGCTGCCATGGTAACAGCCGGCTGGAGTGCCTGTACAGAATAGCAGTCTCGGAACTGCACATTCTCAGTAGGGAGATGTACCTACGGTAAGTGCCAGCCTGAGCTCAAATGCCGCCTCTGCCATCCCGAGCGAATGCACCTTAGACACACCTCTGCCATCCCGAGTGAATGCACCTTAGACAAGCCTCTGCCATCCCGAGTGACTGCACCTTAGACACACCTACCATCGGTCAGAGAAGCTTTTTTTTTTTTCTGAGTACCGTATTTACTCGTGTATAAGTCAAGTATACTATTTTACATGATTTTTTTAACTTAAATTTCTTGACTTATACACAAGTATATACGGTACATACAAATGAGTACCAACTGGTTCTTCTGCCTGCCACTTATAACCTCTTGTAATTTTATTTTTTCTTATGAAAGTACAGTATAGTAGAGGGTTTAAAGAGTAAATATATTTTATTTTGTTTTCCAACTGCCTTGCGTATTATAACAGATATTGTACCCCCTCTAATTGTTCTTCCTTCAATAAAAGTACTTGTAGTTCAACATGCTTTTTATATGGTCATGGAATTTCTTGGTGATTATAACTAGTCTAAATGACATATAAAGACCATGTTTTCCTAAATACAAGGTTTTAATAGAAACATAATAAGAATCTTTAAAGAAATAGCCCACAGTATATATAATGTTCTGAAATATGATTTGGTTTTTATTAATGTGACATTTCCATATAGAACATCACAAGCAAAATCACTATTCTCTTGTATGTGATGTCATTCATTCTCACTCCTTTTTGATTAACTACGAGGAATTTTTTTACATTATGAGATTTTGAAATCACACTGGTTTGGTATCTTCGATTATAATGTCATTATAATGTATAATATATTATCAGTTTTCCCTCAAAGATCATTGTACAGAGAAAGAGATTGTTTGGTTATACAGGAATGGACATATGTTCCATGTTTATAAGGCATTAAAATATTTACAGACAAATATGTTTGATAGACAATCAGACATTCCCCGGCGCTGTACAATATAATATCACATTGAAAAGAAAAGCAGAAAAATATAATGAGGTAGAAAACCCAGCCCATTACAACTTCCATTTATGATATGGACATCTACAAAATATATGTCATGACAGGCATATTAAACATAAGGCAAAATAAAACAACTAATTGAGAAAATGGGAAGTTGTATTTCCTATTAAAACAACATTAAAATAAAATGATTGATATGGCTCCAAATTCAAATTCCGTAATATGTACTGTAGTAATATTTAGATTTCTGTTTACCAGAAAGTCTTCATCCTTTTTTTTTCCTTTTACAGACTGCTTTCCCATTCTTATATATTATTTTGTTACTCTTTTAGCTGTTAAAAAGCATGTATGAAGTCCCAGCTACTTTGTCTATTATTAATGCCCACAGAGCATAAAAAGCTCAGTGAGAGCTGTCTCTTGAAAGGGTGGAAACTAAGACATGTATGTTACTGAAGACTGAAACATTTCACTTCTATTCTCTTTCTATTCTTTCTATTGTTCTGACAAAGAATGCCAATAATGGACAATTCTTTCTATTTCCAATTTCATTTGATAGCATTGTATTTTGATATTTCAGGTCACTGCCAAGGTTTACTCCATTAAAATATTAACATTAAGGTCGCACATGTTGCACTTGAAGTGCTTTATATATTGCAAGTGAAATTCAAAACATTTATATTAGAAACATACTTGTATCTCTCAGTGATTTAAATGACTTTAAAGCCCTTTAAAATGAACAATAAATCAGAATTGCGAAGATGGCAAACGAGGGAAGAATGATGTACACATGACTTTCTATTGTTATTTTATTTAAAAAAAATACAAGCATACATTTACATTTAGATTGTAAGCTCTTTGGGACAGGGAACACCATCCTTTTATCTCACTCACTACCCGGCACTTACTGTACTTAAATTCACAATTATATGCTTGCAATTTACTTCGCTTGTAAAACATTTGTCCCATGTCTGTATTATACTTGTCATTTTTTATTTATACAGTATTTATACGTGCATTGCTGTGCTGCATAACCTAGGGTGCTTTATAAATAAAAATAAACAGACAAGTCTTTGGATTTGGCAATAAACTGACTTAAAGATCATTTTCTGAAGATATACTTTTTTTCTAAAACACCACTACAGTCTGCCAATGAATCTGAACTATCTTTGCAAGATTTACATATTTTTAGAGCTAGAGTTATTCTATGACATTAGAAAGATATTTTGGTTATAGGAAGATGAAATAGACTGAAAAGAAGCTGTGTGCATATGGTGGTGATGGGGGATATTTATAAAGGTCATTTTGACCTATTTGGTGTAATTCAGTGTGTTTTGCTGCATTATTGATGTTTTTTCTTTTCATCACAATTTCTATTTACTTCAATGTCTGTAGTGGCGAATAAAATGTATCGATATTGAAAAAAGATCGATATCAATAAATATTGATGTGTTAATAGTACTAAACTTTACATTATTTTGAATGGAGTTCTCTTTTCCATCGATATTGATAATGAAAGGTGATAAGCATTTGTAACATGACCCATTGGAAGATCTTTCCATATCTCTTAAAGGGAAAATTAACTTTATTTCTAAATCTTTCAAATTATTTCATGCTTTTCATGCATTTCAAAAGTGTAGAATATATATGGGCATAGGCTATAGGCTAGTTTTATGTGTATACATATTTATTTATGTTTTTCTGCATAATTATTTTTGTGTGTATGGAAGCTGCAATATTGTTCTTCTGTCAATTTCAATGAAATACATCAGCTATGAATTCATATAAAAAGTATAATACGAATTCTACTAGCCAAATTGTTAGGAAAAGTGGTACTTTTTACATGACTCTGCTGAGCAATGCATTTTAAATAAAGCATTACTAAGACATGGTGTAATGTCTCTTAAAAAAATACTAGACTATAAAAATTCCAGCCATTAGACATTACATTAGGCTTTTATATTGAATGTGTTGGTTATTAAATTACATTGAAGATATACAGATCTCTGAATTGTATAAATATTTCTACAATTATAAAAAGATGCCAAACGTAAGATTTTTCTAGAATCTATTCTCATAATTTGAAAGGAAAATTTGATGTGATTTTAGTATATTCAAACTAATTTGGTATTTTACTACAGACACTTAAATCTATGCACAAAAAAAAAAAGCCAAATGTGTATGCGTGCCTAATACTGTGTGATTCGCTCCCAGAAAAAATGGCTATGACGTAACGCAGTTTAATTTGACCTGAGAAAAACTGATCAAAGTTAATCAGTTGAATCTTATGCTAAGTGTGTATGGTTAAAGGTAAAGTAATATTTCATATCACATTTATTCATTTTTATGAACAATGCTATTAAATGGCCATTATATTTTAACAACAGAAATTCATCTTGAGCAAATATTTGTCACTGAGATTGATATGTTATAGCTAAAATGTTTTCTCATTATTCTTTTGGTCCATTTTGTTTTGCTTTCACTGGTAAAATAGTGAAATGAATCAGCAAAACACCATTTCTTCTCAATGAAACTGCAAGAGTAGCCCAACGTGTAGCAAAAATATTTTGTTTTAATTCAGGAACTAAATAGAAAATGATCTAGAAATGGATAAGTATTAGCTTATTTTTGGTGAGAGATGGTTTATATGATAATGACTGACATAACCAGAAATATATATAATTATTGTTTAAACAATATGTGCTATAAAAATATGAATTTGTAAACTAGCAAATAAACTAAATGTTTACATTAAATTAAGTGAAGATACTTTTAAAGTTATATGGCGTATTTTATTTTCATCCTTCTACTTTTAAATATGCATATTAATTTAATGTTTATTTAACGTCTACGCAAGATGGTATTGTGTCAGCAAATGCACTGTTATTTTCCTGTGCTAACAAAAGTTCAACCATTGACTATTTGATGTCGAGCACTTATAAGTGATACATTTTCTAAGCCAATTTAAGAACACGTTATTTTATTTAAAAATACCTGCACTAAGCAAAAGAAATATATTTTTTTGTTTGTTGGTATCTTACAACACATTTATAATTTTACAATTTTTTAAAAAATACATATTTATATTTTTTTATCATATTTAATTCTCTTTTCATATCATCAGATATTGAAAATTGCACTACATATAAAACGTGAAGTGATAAATGATATATCACTTTTAGTAAAATGCGAGTTATTATAAACAACTAATGTTGAAGAAAATCTATTTGAACGGAACTACCCTATTAATAAACATTCCAGATTTATTTGCACTTCAGAGTTAACAAATAATTCATCTGACGGCCTTACATACTCCCTTTGCTTTAGTTAATAAAAAAAGACAACTTGGAATTAAAATGTGGTTCTGTAGTTGCTAGGCAGCTGAATTGTCTTGACATGGTGGCTAGCTTTCTTTTCATTGAAAGACAACAGTTCAATGAAAGAAGTTTTGAAAAACTTGATAAAGGTTTTCAAAGGAGGGGGATAATTGGTAGCATTAGCTTGCGTAGCTCTGTGTGGAAACTTTCAGGCTTCAGTGAGGATGGACTGTCACTAAAAATTTAAACCCATGTACACAAACTTGACCTGGAGTCTTCTTATGGTGTCAGTAGTTCCTTTGCAGAATGATTCTGCGAGCCACACGAGTGCTGTGATGAAAGCATTAAGCCAGATGGGGAAAGCCCCAAAGAAAGAAAAGAATCAATAGTTAGAGTTTAATCCATAATAACAAAGCTACATTAAGTTACATTTTTTTTTTAAATAACAACTTAAACTCTTTTCTTATACTATGTTTTATATGGTAAAATATTCAGTTGGATATCTTTGCTGGCATTAATTTTGTTTTGTTTTTTTTTCCCAAATATCAGATTCTGAATCCAGAAAAACAATTTACAATCATTTCTTTTTCATATAAATGCATTCAGGTGGTCACACCAAAAGCAAAGCAGCTTTTGAATGCATTGGTTCATTTTTCAAAAAATAAAAAAAAAAGCTAAAACTTGAATCATTTTGTTTAAATTCATTCTGTTACAATGCATGCTTGTATTTCATTTTTTTTTCCAAAGCGATCAGGGAAAAGTAACTCATTGATCTATTTTAAATAAAAGAATATGAAGGTGTGAAATGAAATAAACTTTTAAAATTTGCAGATTCGTTAAACTGTATGAATGGTTGGTTCTAATTTATTCCTTTGTACTAAAAAAAAAAAAATTATAGATAAAAATGTGCCTTTAATTAAACAAGAGACCAATTAATGTTGGATTAACATTCATGGTTATTTACAGTTGTTTTTGTACTTGTTCTTGTGCTCTGACTTCCTTAAATTTCACAACCCAAAGATTTAGAAAAATGGGGTTGTTTAGGGGTGAGGTGCAATAAAGTGGTTGCAGCTATTGTACTGACACCACCTCTCTCATTATACCCTCTCAATCAACACTATGCACACAGGAAACTGAAATAAAGCCCATCTGCCACGGTTAATCTGCAGGCAAACCCACACCCATGTCTGTGCCCGTTACTCTTCAGCCTTATTATTCTCGGATCCAAAGCTTCATAAGGGATCAGCTAAAGTCCATTAAAGTAAATAATAGATAGAAATGACAGGCTTAGTAAGGATTGGGAGGAAGTTGAAGACCAATCTGAGCTGCAAGGTCTGATTAATAGAGAAAAGCATTAGGGAAAAAAGGGGAAAAAAATGACCTCAGCCTGCACCAAAGAATTCCTGAACCTTGGTTGTTAGGGCAAGTGCTACCATCTGAGACGTTAGTGATCCTTGAATTTCCTTCACTTTGATGCGACTCAAATAAGAGAATTTTTAAGGTTCAGGAAGGTCCCAGAACTCAGAAAGGAAAGTAGTCTGGAGTCAATGCTGTCAAACTTCTCTTGTTTAAAAAATAAGCCTTTATTAGTTTCAACATGTCAGGACAAAGGAACACACTTTCAGGAAAAGAGATTGTGTTCTGTAAATTGTGCATGTCTGTAGAATAAATATCTTATTTTTATATGAAGGGGAAAATACATTAATGTGCTTGTCAAATATGGTATAACCTGGCTTTATATATGCTTAACCCTTTGTGAGCTCACTGTGTTTTCAGAAATGATATATTAGAAAATAATTACCTTGAAATCATTAGTAACTAAGCAGTTATTTAAGACATAACATCACATTCTTCCCTCACCTCATACTTTAAAAATATTTATTTGTTGTTTTTTTTTTTTTTAGTTTTTTGTGTGTTAATTCTGTGAGTTAACTAGACTACTTTGTGTTTCAGTAACTTTTTTTTCCTTTTTTTTAATATTTCAGTTTCTAAACATCATTTGGTCAGTATTATTTTCCAAAGAAAATGATTAAACATCTGGTATAATAATATACTGGCTCTTATACTTTCTTAGGAAAATAGACTTGCTCTGCCTGAGAACTTCATCTTTTGATTTACACTGTTTTAAAACACAGTTGTTCATGCCATAATTCTTACAAAACATACATCTGCTGCCAAAATAAAATATGAAAATTGATTCTCTCTCCAGCAAACTTACTGCTTTAACATTTTAAAGTTAGTTTGATACTCAAATCATTTAGTTAGGGAGAGGTTGGGAACAGAGTGAGAAGTAAATACAATCTTTTCTGTGCTAGTAGGGAAAGATGACTTGTATATATGGATAACATTTTATTATGGTATCAGCAGCTATTAGAAATTGTATCTTCAGTTAATGGTGCCATGTGTCCTGCTTTTTAAATCCTGATATATAACATTTTGACTGTGCACAATCCAATTTAATTCAACTAGCTAAAAAAAATGCAAAATTTATGGTTATTGTAATCACTTCTGCAAGAAGCAATATAATTAGTATTACTCCCTTAAAAAAAAATCACCAAATCACCAATTCATACGCGTTAAACTCAAGAATTTATTTTAGCAGTATTCTAATTTACTAATACCCTATTTTTTTAACATGGCTACCAAACACTAAGAGGGTTATTCACTAAAGTCTGAATTATTGCGTATAGGTGTGAATTCACCAAATAAAGACAGTCGCAATAGGCTGCTACTGTTGCAGTCACGTCTTTATAATGAGAATATTGTCGCAGTCGTGACTTTATTATGGGAAAATTGTCACAATATTAACTTTAAAAAATTGTTGTGACTTTACAATGGGGAAATTGTAGCGGATTTATAATGGGAATCCGCTGTTTGCGAATTCGACAGTCGAATTTTGACCTTAGTGAATAACCCGTCTATTTTTGGCTAGTCAGAAGCTACATTTTGATCTGAATATCAACAGTTTGCTGCTCTAAAATTTACACTGTTATTCAGGAACAATTCATTACTATGTCAGGATTAGAGTTTATTGCAAATATATGGATGTAAAGATGTATTCACAAGCCTATAATGTTTTATTGTTCACCAAAGCATATTGTATCATTTATTCAACACATAATAAAAAGTCTTAGAGGAATGTATTATTGTTAGCTTAGTTATTTAAATGTTAGGAGTAAAGTATGTTTTATTTATAAATAGACACCACTGATGTTGATTTAAAGCCCCATAGACTAGGACTGATTATGGCGATCTTTAACTAGAAAGTATAAATGTATAAGGTAACTATTTTTGTATTATGTTATTACATTTGATATTGTACAAGTAGCACAAAAAAAAATATATGATTTTAGTTTATATCATCAATACTACCATGAAACCACTTACTTTAAAGGAATACATGATGCATATGCACCTCACTTTTTCTTACATATTTATTATTGATTAAAGGGTTTAAGGGAAAAATGTTCTTGTGAATTCAAAAAAATATATAATATTTTAGATTCCATTAACTTTTCTAGATTAGGTTTAAAGAAATAACATAAAAAAAGTTTCCTGTTGGAAAGGAAAGATTTTCAATCACTATATTATTTAAAAGGGACCTTTAGTTATCAAGAAGAGCATTTTTGACATTTTGATAACTAGGCTTTGTTGACTTGCACAGAAATTATAATGCTTTCATGCAGAACAATAAAGCTATGGCCAAGCTGTTTTTAAAGGAAAAGCTGCATGCTTTGGCAAAGAGTCCACCTTTTACTGAAACTATTGAGCCATATTGAATTTAACTATTATGTGATGTAGATTTACTTCAAACTAATGCTATTAAAAGGCTATAGCTGTTATGGTTTTGGAGTGTCTATGTATATTCCTATTAGGAGAGTATTTCTGAAATTGCAAATCAACTTTATAAATTATTGTACTATGTAGTACTCCAAAAACTATTTGTATTTAGATGTAGAATAATTTTTTGCATTATTAAAATAAGGAAAGCAATTTTTCAACCTGTCAATAAAAGTCAAAATACAAGTTAAGAAGTGGAAACATTTCAATGTTTTAAAGATACATTTTCTATTTTCTATCTTTCAATCTTCTTTAAAACCGTCACTGTGAACCACAAGACTGGTATTCCACTAGGGTTGCTATAGTGCAACCAGTCACTGTTCTGCCTCTCTAGGAACTAAGGCATACTGAAACATGAGGCCTGAATATGGCTTGAGATTATGGATTAGCACAAAAATGGGAATATGGATCCTTTTGATCACAGTGGGTTTAAGCTAGTTAACAACAAGTTGTTGAGTCTGAGAAGCCCCTAGTCTTCATACTCAACCCCTGAAAGGAGGATGGAGGTTTTTGGAGGAAAGGAGAACAGAGGTCATGGACCTTTGGTTAACACCCACACTGGTGGCATCTGACTGTAATGTAGCTCTGAAACTCCAACCATGGAACACAGGAACAGCTGAACTGTAACAATGGTTGACACTGAACAGAAGAGTGAAGAAATGGAAGCAGTGGAGATCTGAAACTAGAGACTAGGTTTATGGATACTAAAGCAAACATGAAAAACTGAGGCAGTGAAGCACTGAGACATGAGACAGTGACAAGTGACATGACACTGAGAAAGAGACCAGATACATTAGACCTAAAACATAGTAGCATAAGACATAAAGCAAAGTAACATGAAACCCTAAGACTGAGTCTGAGACATGAGGCATTCCTCTGCCTCAGAGGAATCTTTCATACCCAATCCCTCCTTCTGAGTGGTTAATGGCTGAGATGCAAAATAAATTAACCATTCAGAAGGAGGCATGGTGTATAAAAGATTCCCCTGAGGCAGAGATTTTATACCCTATGCTTTTTGCTGATTGGCTAATAGCATCTCAGCCATTAGTCAATCAGCAACATGCACAGGGTATATAAAAAAGAGAAAATCCTGCAGTTCCCTCAAAGGTCCACTCCTGGGCTATAAATAGCTGAGGAGCACAGCAGAAAGCTCAGTGCCAGCGATGACAAGATAGAAGATGGACCTGCAGCATTTTTTTTTCAGCAGTGGTGGGCAGCGGTGGCTCCAGATCAAGAAAGAACACTTCATTTGGATTACGCCAGATGAAGACTGTGGATCAAGCTGAGGAGCAAGGGCATCGCAGACAGCTTGGCCCATCCAGGATTACATCATGGGCAGAAGAAAAGACTTCAGGAGTGGTGAGTATATAATGCGATTACTGAGCTCTTTTATTTAATTTGTTTATTAATTGTTTATTATTAAGGTATTTATATTTTTGCTGATTTTTTTATGCTTTTATTTTTATATGCTAGATTGTTAGAATTATATTGTGAGAGTTAGATTGTCAGTTAGTTTTTGTAAATTGTTAGTTTGAATTTGATTAGATTGTTAGTATATTGTAGATTGTTTTTTGTGGACTTTTAGTTTAGTTTTGTTTAGATTGTTAGTTTTAGATTTATTTTTTGTGTTTTAATATTGATGCTCCCCTACCCCAACTTGTTACTGGGGTAAGGGGAAGGGGAGGGGGTCTGGTGAGACCTCCTACCGGTAGCGATCCCCCCACCCCCACATAGTGGTTGGTGGGAGTGTGGGGATAAAGGTCCCAGGGACCCCTACTAGAATTATTTTTGTTGCCCCTACCACTCAGGGACATGGGGGTAGGGGAGGAGGAGTGGCTTTCTGGGAGCCACTCCTACAGGTAACGATCCTCCACCCTGCATAGCGCTGGGAGAGGGTGGGGGAATAGGGGTCCCAGGGACTCCTTTTTTTGTTTCTTTAGGCCCCCCCTGCCATGCAGGGACACAGAGGGGCAAGGAGGAGGGTGCATGGAAGAAGCTCCTACTTAGCAATCCTCTCACTCAGCCTAGTGCTAAGTGAGGGGTGATACTGGGGGGTGGTGTGTGGGTCCTAGGGACCCCTGCTAGCTTGGGTTTATGTATGTTATAGTAATTATTTCCATAGCACTTGAATTACAGTAGCACTGTGGAAATAATTGGGTTTGAAATCACTAACTGCTTGCTTGCCAGTTAATGATTTAAACAGCGCTGGATGGGTGCTGATGCTGGGGGGATTGGAGGGAGGTGTGGGGGTCCTAGGGACTGTGATCGATTGTGATAACAGGACCCCATTAGATAATTTTTATGTGGTTTAGACTAATTATTTCCATAGTGCTAGTATTGCAGTAGTGCTATGGAAATAATTGGGTTTTAAATCATAACCTCTTATTTGCCAGTTAATGATTTAAATAGTGCTTGATGGTGCTGATACTGGATGGGGGGATTGAGGGTGGTGGGGAGGTCCCAGGGACCCCTATTAGATGGTTGATTATTGGTGATAATTGTCATTGGTTATCGATTATTGACCCGAAGATTACAATAACCGGTTATCGACCTGATGATGATTTTTGCCGTCATCGCTCATCACTAATTATTTTCTGTCATCTTCTTGCCTCTTTTGTACTTTGTAGTCTTGTTCTTTCCTTTTTCTTTCCAGCCACTTGAGACTAATTCTATGTGGGCCAGTATTTACTGCCTGGTCTCTGGGTTTTCTACCCTTTGTCATCTTTTCTAGCTTACATGGAACTCCTGGTACCAGTTGAGTAATGAAGAGCTACTCCTAAAAGGAAATGGTCTATTCTAGGTTAAAAACAATAAAAAAACATGAATTTGTTGAATTCTTGCAACAACTTTAACAAGACCTTCTGTACAAAAAAATTAATTAGCTAAAATAAATTTGGAGGAACAAAAGAGATAACATGATTTTTATGTTATTATTATGTTAAATGACTTTGTGTTGAAAATGGTGCAAGTTAGTTAAACAGAACTACTAGAAATTGGAAGAAATATTGTATCTTGATTAGGACAGGGAGGTGTTCTTTACTGTAAAGGAAGTCAATTTGTGGAATGCAAGCCTAAGAATGCAACAATTTGTAACTTAAACATTGGTTTTAAATACTGTATTGATTGATTTTAGCAGAAAAAAAAAAACATTTTTAGATATGATAATTAAACCTAAGCTAAGTAACTGATTATGAAGGATTTTGTTCCACTGCAAAATTAAAATGTCAGCTGCGCAGCTGCTTGTGTTTGCCTTCCTGTGAAAAAAATGGATAAGGCTTTTGTTAAGGTTAAACTTGATGTAATTATAACTTTACCTATAATATCACATATTACTGTTACTAACTGATTGCTCGTTGGAAAAAAATCAAATTATGATTATTCATATGATGAGTAATATGTGATCATTTGCAGTACTATTTAAAATAAATATAAATGTTTCAAAATTCATATATATATGTAATATTATTATAGGTTAGGACAAACACTAATTTCATTGCAGTGTTACAAACCCACAATCCACTATTCACTCACTGGGTGTGTGCAACCCTTTACTTATTGATGACATTGGGTTACAATTATGTGAATACTGAAACATCTCAATCTTACTGTAGGACTCAGTCATTCTGTTATGTAAAGCCTGGTCATTATGCCACCTGAGGAATTTTAATGTGCTGAATGCTGAAACTGGAAACAGAGGGCTGATACGCCACTTGTGGAGCTATGGCATATTTAGATCCCATTTCACCACTTTATGAGTTATGGTTTAATAAAATGTGAGACTCTTGAGACTGGAGATGGGTAAAGGATCCTCTTCACTATAGTGGGGTTGACACTGGTTAATTTAAAGTCTAAGGAGACGCTCAAAACAGTAACTGGCACTTGGAATTCTCTTCGGTCAAAAGCACAACTTATTGGGCAACACATTACATCACAGAGCTCCTTTAACCCATTGTGACAGAGTGATTTACAAACAAGTCACATATTTATAGTTGTGCAGGTAGCTTAGAGCTCCAGGGTTTAATACTCTGGACTGCAGGGCAGGATCCTGATTAATCAGCTGTGTGCTGAATTATACAGCCCTGTTGGTTTTGGAAGCTGAAGGTACATATATACACATACTTCTGAGATAACAGGCTGTGAGAGATTGCTGGGAAATGTAAGACAGAAAACTGGTCAGTACCACTATTGGGTAATGTTTCTTTTTGTATGAAAATCCACAGTATATGTATATGTGTATTTGTTTTTGTTTTATTTGAAGTAAGCTGCTTGTGTTAAGTAGCTGAATAAAAGCCAACTTTTTCATTTCAAAATAAGCTTTTCTCTTTTGCTCCAAATAACCCTGTAACAGTTGGTGTCCCTTGTACCTTAAGGGCCAGAAAATGGAACAGTTTTTCCAAGCTTTTTTTGTAACAACAAGCAGAGCAAATGCAATGCCAAGCAGAGAATAGTGAAAAGCTTTTACAGTTACTGATACAGCCGGGCTTTTCTGCCATTTCCAAGGCCCCTGGCAGTTCTTCTTCACTGCTGGTTAAAATGAAAGCCTCTGGTGACCCAAAATTATTTTTGTTGACATTTGAAAGGGTGGCTACAGCATACAAGTATCCAGAGGAACACTGGGTGGTAATACTTGCTCCTTTGCTTATAGGGGAAACAGAAGCGGCATACCAGGCCCTCTCTGATGGACAAGCTCTATATTATAAGCAAGTAAAAGGTGTAATACTTGATCATCTGGGATTGACCCAGAGGTTTACCACCAACAGTTCAGTGCCTTTAACTGTATGCCCAAAGAGACCCAGGATCCTTGCATTTGACTGACTTGTGCAGCGAATGGCTCCAGCCAGCATTGCATACTAAGGAGGAGGTTTTACAGCAAGTTATCTCGGAAACAGTTTTTGCAAGTGATAAAGCCTGCTTGACATAACTGGGTAAAGTGCCAGGCTGTTTATTAGCTTTCTGTTGTCCTTTGCAACATTTCCAAGATCTGCCCCTTTCTCTTTCAGATCACCGCCAACTCCCTCATACAAACTCTCATCCTATCCCAATTGGACTACTGCAATGTTCTTCTATCTGACCTTCCAGATTCCCACCTTTCTCCAGTCTCTCCTAAATTCTTCTGCCAGAATTCTTTCCATTTCTTCTCTGAAGGAAGAGCCTTTCTCCCAGTCTCTCTCTGTTCCTTGGCTCCCCGATAGAACAATTATTATTTACAGTGTTCTCCTTTTGACATTTAAGGTACTTCACTCCATTGCCTTTCCCTACATTTCCTCCCTCATATGCCTGTATATTCCACAACATCAACTGCACTCCTTCCAAAGCAACCAGATTTGCTTGCCACATACCAATACTGCCCTTTCACATCTTAAACCCCTTTCCCTTTCTGCCCCTTACATCTGTAATTCTATACCCCTTTATCTTCACCAGGAACATTCCCTCTGCACATTTAAAACCAAACTAAAATCCTATTTTATGGAGCACTAGCACTTTTTTTTTTGTAAATATCATATCGTATCCTTTATTAACTATTTATGCTTAGTGTTTATATATATATATATACGTATATATATATATATATATATATATATATATCTTTATTTACTTATTTATTTATGTATTTACAGACCAGTGTCGCAGTTGTTACAGCTCTTGTTACCCTTCTATCTGTGTATGTAAGTCTTCCTCCCACTTAGATTGCAAGCTCTACAGGGCAGGGACCTCCAACCTCTTGTGTCATTTTCTTGTAGCCCTTCTTGGACTGAAATGTTCTAGATTTTTTGTTATATCCTCTTTATTCTAGTTTCTCTGGCCTAAATAAAAAAATATTATAGGCTGGGGAATATTACTGTTATTTGATAGTATAATTCCTTAGCAATATATCACATACCAACAATTTGAATGTTAGAAATGAGTTCCAGACAAATAATTCTGTATCTTGATAGGTTGTTTGGAATTCAAAATTTCTATTTATAAGCCTTTAAATAGACTTATTAAGCAAGTTAAAATAATGTTGCAATCTTGGATGGTGCTTACCCCATTTAGCAAAGTGCTGCAAAAGTGCTTTATGAAAATGAAACAAAGTGTCATATGAAAGTGAATACAGTCATATCTATGTACACCTAATGCTAAATTAATGTTCCTGAATGTCCTTAAGGAACAGGTGGAAGGACTTGTGTCTTTTTGCATTTCTGTAATTTGTCATTTAAAGAACAAACATTCCACTTACCAAGTCACTAGCAATTCCTAATTGTAGAATATTTCAGGTGGTAATTTTACCAATTAAGTGACTCCTTGAACTAAAAGGGTCGATTTTTTATATCAGTATTTCCAAAACTTTGTAAATCTATTGAATATGCATACATATAGAGATATAATACTATATAATTTATGTCTGCATGGATAGATTTATTTACAGTAAGGACCTGCTCACCCCCCTCTACACACACACAAGTATTAACCATTTTCTAGCATGTAGGGGAACTCATGAGTCAATAAGTACAGTAAGATCATTGTAATTATCTCTCCAGCTAAACTGCAATTCTTTAAATGTTTATATAAACATACAGCTATAAAGAAGACCACCAGGTGCATGTCAATAGAGATTTATGTTGATAATGTTTGGAGTCCACATCAACAACAAAGCTTAAATATATATCTGTAATTTCAACCCTGAGAGGCAGTGAACAATTAGTCATGGTGCTTATGAATATTAAATATAGCAACAGAAAAATCTAACCAGAAGCTAGAACAATAGTATTTTAAATACTTTTTTTTTTACATTATTCAGTGAATAGCAATTTTCTAACTCGTGGAGCTGGAAGTAAGAACGCAGAATATTCATTTAGCAACAATTGTAAATAAAAAAGCTGACACACAGAAAAAGAGAAAATCATTCCAAATTGTGTAGTACCTTTAAATGTTATAACAACATAAAAAAAACACTGTATCCTCCCCTGTATGTGGTGTATCTGCAGCTTTAAATAATCACAAAAACATGTGCAGATAAACATCCAAGTGATGAATGATGAAAGAGAAATCCACATGCAGACAATCGAAGGCAGTCGTTTCTCCTGTAAACTGATGTTCTTCCAGTTTAGGAGTAAATATCATATTCATATACCTCAAAAAAATAGAGCACTAATAGTGTAAAACACTTTGTATTATTCAGCACCATATGTAACTCTATTTTTACTATTTTCTTAGTAATTACATACTCCACACAGGGTTATTCATCCACAGCCAGCTTTCAGTCACCTCAGGGGGTTAGGCCCTGCTTACTTAGTTGGAGTAGGGCTTGTACCTCTTTAAATAAAGGGCGCCAGAGATTCTTTGCACACCAAACAGTTAACTTTATTTACAAATTAATGAGCAGTATCAGCATCATAGCTTACAGCCAGCCAGTCGATACAGTATCATATCACATCCATTGCATAGTATCTAGGTACTCTGGATATAGTTACCCTCCCTTGTATCATGGATCAGTGTAATCCTGGTGAGGCATAACTTCTCACAGAGGGTCTTGACACAAGGACCCCACCAAAATGGTGGCCTGTAGGGATTCTCTATCTGTGCAATAGAGGCCCTGTAGCAAAGGCCCAGCCTGCTCCCAGGCCTGGGACTGAAGACCACAACCCACATTACACACACATTTTTATAGACTGGGTTACTACCCCCAGCTACATTCCTAGAGTGATATCACATTGTAATTATGTAATATGTATATACAGTATATATATATATATATATATATCTATATCTATAGATATATATATATATATATATATATATATATATGTACAGTATATATATACAGTATATATATATATATATATATATATATATATATATATATATATATATATATATATATACATATATATATATATATGTATATATATATATATATATACAGTATGTGTGTGTATAAACAAAGAAATGTTTTTACGTTGAATAGAATCCACTACTACTGTAGTAGCTGCATGGAATGTCAGTCCCAAATCAAAAATCATGCTTCATGAAGAGGTTATGAGACCTGTAAGGGTAGGTGATATGCGAGGATTGCTACATTGAGAGGCACTATGTATGTATGTATGTGTAATCTTATTTATAATGAGCAACAAATTTATGTAGTGCTGTCTTCCTCCCATTTAGACTGTAAGCTCTATGGGAAAAGTGCATTAAACAATACAGTATAATATCACAAGAATACATCAATTTAAGTGCTAGGTTGGGGACGACACAAGAGGTTGGAGGCCACTGTCCCATAGAGCTTACAGTCTAAATGGGAGGAAGACATACATACACAGATAGAAGGGTAATAAGAACTGTAACAATGTGCTAAAACACTGTAAACCAAATTACATACAATACATCCAAAATGCATTCAAAGGTTTGGAATATATACAGTAGCTCCTTTCTCAACTGATAATAATTGCTGCCATAGCCTGTAACTGTGAAGATTGTTCTTTTTCATAACTAATAATAACCAATCAGATTTTTACTTTCATAATTATAGCTGCAGGAAAAAAGTCAGTACAAAGGACTAAGTGGTTGCTGTGGTTTTCTAGGCATGGGTAATATTTTACTTCTTGATACATTACCCTTCCTTATCTTCTTCATTCTTTCTACATGCCTCCTCTAAATATGCCTAATGTAGTGCCCAGTTACAGTATGTGCCATTTGACCAAAAATAAGAGCACCAAATCATAGCACTGCTCTGTATATTATTAGAACTGCAACTGCGCTCTAATTGTGAGCTGGCTGCTGATTATGGGGGTAACTATGCCTACCTTTTAATGCTGTTGGCATCAGGATTTGGTGAATTGCTATTGCTTTGGTGAGATATTTTATCAGCAAAAATCTGTAATGACATACAATTTCCAAAATATAAATATCTAGGGTACTTAGGGGTACTGGTAATTTGAGACAATTTCAGCAGATATTAAAATGAACATGCTAGGACCTATGGCACAGGGAAGCGGCCATTTCATTCAGAAATTATATTGAGTAATGCAAGCAAAACAAACACAAAATAACAGAATAAAATTAAAATGTTTCCTTTGCTTTGTATATTGAAATATCCAATATATGTTTTGCTTCGTATTCACCTTAATATCAAGGAATGATATTACTTAACACTTTCCTCTACATATTTGTAATTTGCTCTACAGAGTGCATATTTCATATCTGCAGCAGATTAATAACCCACATAACCATGTCATTATCATGTGATGCAGGCAAACTTGTCCTGAAAATGTATTGTTGCTGAGGCTACATTAAGGAAAGTTACTAAAATAACTGGGAACCATTTACTATCCATCTGACACCTTCTTGTCCTACTAAGTAACTCTTTTGTAAACTAGTTATGCCAAGAACATTATCATGTTGTCCTCAGATGTCCTATGACTGTACAAAACTTCTTTGCTGACATGTTAGATACAGTTTGAAACATTGTGTGGCATTTATAAAATCAGCATATACAAATGATAGCCCTTATTTGCAAGCATATATCATTTAACAAGTCAACTCAAACATTATTTCCACTATATTAAAGGCATAATTATGTGAAATACAGTAGTAACAAATATAGTAAAATGATAGATTGTCTAATTTATTTAGAAATATAATGTTAATAAATGGTTGAAAAACTAAGGCTATATATATATATATATATATATATATATATATATATATATATATATATATACATATTTATCTGTCTGTATATTTGCATTCATATATATTTATTTTATTATTATTATGTTATACAGAATTGTGACCTTTCCAGCATGCTGCAAGCTTGTAAATCTCAAGGTATTCTTAATTTATAATATTACCCATGAACTACTTCTTTCAAACAAGTATAATTACTGTAACAAAAGTGTAAAATCAGCACTATGCATATGTCAGTACACTTCTCATTATATCAGAGGGATATTTATCTTCAGTGTGAAGAATTTCCAGTTAGATGTGACCCCGCCATATTAAAGAATGATAACTGTTGTTAATGGAAGACAGAAAGGTGACTGAATAGTAATGTTTAACCAATGTTTTTCAGATTGAAGTATTTAGACTGGTGCAAGGGATAGCCTAAAACCTTTTTGATAAAGTAATAGAGGGAAGACCAAAGAAGGTTTCCTTTAAAAATAAACTGATTACACTTGAACAACAGTAAATATATTCAGGTTACAAGTCTGAATCTGGCAAAAAAAAAAAGGATGTTCACTGTAGGGTGCAAAGATAAGATTCTGGGGCAAATACTAACAAATTCTAAAGGGAAATTTCATCTCTTGTAACAGGACAGCATTGAGGTGAAAGTCATGTTTAAATAAAAGGTAACTCAACCCCAAGTATTAGAAAGGGTTGTACTTCTGAGTGATTTTGACTCTGCCAACCAATAAGCAGAAGAAATGACCCCAGATATTCTATGCACAGTAGAGCTACTGTAGTATCATGTACTTAGTTGCTCTCAGTACTTAACTGATTCAATTTGCTTTTAAATAATCAGTTGTGCCGCTGTATATATATTAATGTATCACATTTATTGTTCCACAGAGGAATGTGGGTACCATAGGCATTTATATACATATAAAGAAGCACTTAAGAAAAAAGAGAAAGGGTGTTCTTAAGAGTATATGTTTCAATGTACCCCCCACCCACCTTAGTAAAATAAATCATATTTGTTACAGCCACAAGGGGAATAAAACTGACACCAGTGAAAATATATGTCATCAGAATATTTTGCAAAATGTATACATAAACAACATTTATATTTATGAGCCTGGACAGTATTTAACTATGATGCAACTGCTCACAAATCATTCATATTTAAGAAGCAAAAAATGTTTTAGGAACATTAATAAGACTCAGCAGGGCATTAGAATTCTGTCTAGTACATGCTGTGCAATTCATACTGGTCTCAAGGAAAAAAAAGACACATGCACAAAAAAACCTAATCATATGTTTTCTGACCCATAACTTTATCAACCTCATAGTTATTCACCAAATACTTTAGGTAACAAAAATGACTAATTCAGATTTAATGAAAACACCATTAACCCCTTTGTCACATTAGAAAATGACATGATCATTGAGCAATGGTGTTACTTTAATAGACATATCTATGTATTAGATTGCAACAAGCTGTATGACCTCTATCAGTTAGAGGTTAAGTAAACATTTAATGCCATTCAAATGCACAGTTCTGATAATTAAAATGAATAAAAAGCAGTGTCTGTGCTTGTTATGTGACTAAAACTGAGGCTATTATCATTTCTGGTTTGTGTTGAAGTGTATCAGTTGATAAACTGGAACAATTAATGAGATCTTGTTAGAATAAAACTTTGAATGTTGTTCAAGTTGGGGATTATGGGGTAATGTGACTTCAATTTTGTTTGGGAAAAAACTGATAGCTGTGGTTGTGCGAATGTGCCTAATTGGGGAGATTTAAAAAGATAATTTTGACCAAATTTCAGTGAGTTTTGCCATTTAGCAATGCTTTTCAATGCTATTTTTAAAATTGCCAGACTTATTCATTCCACTGATTTTATATATATATACAGCATATATATATATATATATATATATATATATATATATACTGTATATATATATATATATATGTATATATGTATATACAGTATATATATATATATATATCAATGTGTTGACACAGGTACACTTTTAAAAGGCATATTTACTAAAGTTGAACAGGTTTTTCGATTAGTAAATGCAGGATAAACAACCTGTATTTAATGATATCACTGTTTTCTCCTATTCACTAAACTGGTCAAAAGCAATTTTAGCAACCAAAAGAATTCTCCACCCTCAGGCTGGAACCCTCATAGAAAAGCAATTCAATGTGTGCCCCTGTTAACAGATCAGTATTTTGCCATAATGATTTATTTTGATGGGGAAACATTTTTATCAATCCTTTGTAAACAGAGGAATCAAAAAGTACAGAGAAAAAAAAATTGACAGTGATATGGGGTGAAATCAATCGATATGGTCAAATTGGTCTTAGTAAATATTCCCTGAGTTTTCAATGCAGTTCCCTTTCCATTAGAGATTGGTATTGATGCTGATGATTTTTTTTTAGGAAAACTAATCTGAATGGCAAAATGAGCAACCCAACTCCATCGGAGACCATGGGTTTTTACCAGCTTCAAGCAGGAAAACCATTTTTAGCTAAAGAAATTAGACGGAACAGCTTTATTAATTGGTGTAAACAGCCATACCAGCATATTGCTTACATTTTACCTGCTTTAAAAGGTCAAAAAACTTAAAGGGCATATTTACTAAGACCCATCTGACCATATTGATTGATTTATAGTTGCAGATTTATTTTTACAAGTGTATAGAAAGGTTTGACATTTACAGTATGGTAAGAAAACAATTGCAGCTGGGCATATATGTTAATAGGAATGCCAGCAATTTAGTTCCTTTAGCAGGAATGGTAAAAAAAAAACCATGTTCTTCATATAGAAGCTTTGCAAAACTCTTGCCAGCATCTTCCAAATTACCCAAAAATCCTCCCAAACCCATAAACCATATTTAGAGATGCTGTTTCTTGATCTTCAGTTCTTAAACTCAACTAGTTATTTACTCTTTAACATCTCCTCCAGCATTGCTATAAATTGACTGTCAATTATGATACATGAAACAGGTGTTAATTTTATGAATGACATGGTGTGTGACAGAGATGGAGGATATACAGATAATTGTAGTAAATAGAATCTGAAACTAAAACATAACAAATGCAGTGTCATTGAATGAGATGGGAAAACTCATACAAGAGAGAACCTGTTTTGGCTGGAGGAATTTCTAAACCCATTTGAGGGGCAAGACTGCCTAATATGCTCCGTTTTACCTATATTATCACAGTCTTGTTAACTTTGTGGAGAAATCCTGGTACATGTTTATGTGTAGTTATATACTCCTTATATATTATTTTACAGTTTGTTTTATTAGTGTTGATGCTCTATTAACTGTTTATCCAACATTCACTAGCTATTGTTAATACAGAAGAGATTTTCTCATTGGTGATATAAAATAAAATGCATCAACTAGGGGCTCATTTATTGAAGTCTAGTAACCCATAGCAACCAATTAGAGGTAAGCAATCCCTAGCATAGAAGATCTTGAATAATTAAAGCCAACCTTTGAATGCTATGGGTTAGTAGACCTTATTAAATGATTGCCTAGTCTATTGACACATTCCCTTAAAATTGCAGCTACTTACTGAGTAAGACTTGATTCCACAGAAAGGAGAATGATAGATCAGCTTCAGCAGAAGGATATAGGTATAGTATAGGTAGATCAAGGTCAGAGCAGACTGAGTTCAAACTAAGTTTAAATAAAAATGAAAGGCCAGAGGCAGGCAGACATCATAAAAATTTAGAATACAGGCAAATGTCAAAGCAAGTAGAGTACAAGCATTAGTCAAAAGTCAGGAAGAGGGTCAAAACCAATATATCAATCTGAGGCAAGCACACCCAGGAAAAAACAAACAAAGAGCTGTATAATTAGGCATTGGACTGTGCACTCTACTGCTCTTGCTATTTTTGAGTATCCAGTTTAAAATTTGGTCACTGAGATTCCAAAAATAATAACCTCCTCATGATTTGCAGCATTTTATTTGCATTAATAACTCCATTTGAACCTTCCTTTATGTGTGATTGGTTGTAACACACCCCTGATAAAAATTTCTTATCACGTTTACTCATGCTATGTATTTCTATACACATACACTTAACATTGTTATTTGTCTTACAGATACTCTTCCTTAGACTATGTCTGATATATGATTTCACATACATACCCCAGCCCCCTTTTTATCCAATTATTTCCTTCTTGACCATTTACTGCTCATTCTCATCCAGGCAGGTCTGTAATGTGTAGTATATCTTACTCTTCCTCTGTCCTTATTAATTCAATCTACACCATCTTGTTTAAAAAAAATCTTGCATTTGCAAACATATATCTGGTATCATTCCTTGATTAGTCTTTTAGACATACATAGAGGAATTCATCACCAGGGGCAATCTTTATAGAAATCTAGTAATCAATAGCAACCAATCAGAAGTTAGCATTAACGGATTTAAGGAAACTAGAATTCTGAAAGGCAATTTCTGATTGGTTGCTATGCATTACTAGTCCTTTGTAAATAATTGCCCCTGTTGATGACTAACCCACATTATTTCCAAGCGCCATTGCTTCATCCTCATTAAGGTGGAGACCAGGTTCATGTCAGATGATTGCTAATAATTTCCTATTTGCAGTCAGCCTGGTCAGCTTTATGTTTTTAAACCAGCATGTTTTTTTAATATTTTAAATGGAAGTTACTTGTTCAGTGTTAGTTGATTTACACCTCTTGCTGTATCTACCCTGCAAGGTTACAGAATATCTGATAAGTTGGATCTTGTGAGGGTGGTATTTTCCTGCTCATTGATATGAAGAAGTTCAGCTGTGCCAGTGAGATGTTCTTTATTTTTACATCCCACCTACCTGTGGAACAGGGAAAGGGATCATGTGAGCAGCAATAATTCAAGTAAAGAAGAATTTTTTTTGTTGAAAGATACAAAGACTCTCAAAGCTCTGTGTGGCCAGTTTTGTGACAAGTTTTATTAGTTGCATTAGTTTTTAATTCTGTCCAATTTAAAACCATTACAAATCCTCATTTCTGAAAACTCTGGTTTGAGTCCTCCAATACATAAAATTGGGTATACACACACAATGACCTTTTTATACCCAATCCTGTCATTCACATCAGCAGGGTTACATCCTCATTCTCAGAACTCTCCTTGGTGACAACCCTACCTTTATAATAAGGCTTCACTTCCCTTTACCTTTCACTAACTTTTGTACCTAGATTAACAAGAATTACTTTTTTAGATGAACCCTAACTGGAACACACAAAATACGATGTGGGCTTATTTATCAAATGTAATTAGAAGAAATTATATGTTCTGCTATGAAAGTACCCTTTCATTGATATCCCCATTTTACACCAGCAAAAATGAGCAGAAATACCAGCAGGAAAAACTGGCAGAGATACTATAAATTTTATATAAATAAAGGGCAATTTTTTAAAAAGTAGATTTAACTAAGCCCATCTAATTTTATATGGAAGAATCTGTGACATCATATACTATAGAAACTGGAAAGATCAGTTATTTTCCACAAGAGAATAGGCAATACTATCTTCTTTGAGAGGGGTATGAACTACAAGGAGATGTTGGAATTGTTATTTAGCTCAGTTATGTCAAAGTCTGAAATCTTTATTAAATTCTTTGAAAACTGACAAATCTTTAAACCTCTTTGTCCTTCTGTTTGAGACTTAGATTGCAATGCTACTGTCCTATGACTAACACTGCTAGAAAATTTTAATTGGTGGATTTGGCACTTTTTATTTATTAAATACAATGGCAATATTGGTTTTACTTCATGGTCAAGAGGATCATTTTGATAAGTTGCTAAACTAGCCCCTTCATGCCCAACTTAACTGGCCAAATGCAGTTTTTAAATGTTTGTATACATGTATGGCTGTAAATCAGGGACATTAACTGGACTGCACCTGTGTTTTAAGTGATAAATGCATGAAATGAGTAGGTCTTGACATTAAGGCTAATATATAATATAAATGGTAAAATAAAATGATCACAGGAATCAACTGGGGAATCCTTAATCAGATTTTCACATTTAAGAATTATATGCACTTTTTATAGACTCAATGTGAACTTGTAATATTTATACATTTTTAGATATAAATATAGTCTAAGGTAATCCCGGTATTCACCAAAAGTCTCCGTAAGGAGGTTAGCACTTAGCTGTGGAGGGATACCCAGGTCCTTAAGGCTGTGCTCCAGGAGCGTAATACAGGAGCGTAAACAGAAAGAGTAGTCAGCAAACAGGCAGAGTCAGGGCTGGCAGCAAAGAGTCATAGTCAGAATATCTAAGCAAGATCAGGGCAGGCAGAAGGCAAACAATAATTTGGGACAGGCCGAGGTCAGAAACTTTAATTAGGATAAATAACTTAACACACCCAGGAACACCTATAGAGTCCTGTAATCGGGTGCCAATGCTACTGACTGGCTCTTTTATATAGTAAGAGAGCCTGTCACGTGACAACACCGAACCGTGTCATAAGCACGTGACCATGACGTGCGCGCCTGTGATGTCAGCATGCAACACAAGCACCAGGGAAGAGAGCCAGCACGCCATGGCGCTGCAAGGAGACCAGCAATGGAACAAGGGAGATAAGTAAGTAAATTCCTAACATTTATGATACAATGTAATTTGTGTATGGCAACTATTGGTACTATAGATCTTTTTAAAAGAATATTATCATTAAAATCTTCAATTTTACTGTCATTTCCATAAACATAACAGAACTATCTTGTGCAAGAGAAGATTTGCAGCATTTGTAAAATTGCTTTGTAATTTATAATGCTATTAAACAGATCTTATCGCAAGCACTTGCTGATACATAGTAAGAAGCAGTTGGTAAATCTGAGCACAAAAAGTACTGTAACTTTTACAAAAGTAATTTACTTTACCAAACAGTATATATAGTTTTAAGGTACTCTGGTTTTAAGGATAAAATCCATTAAAAATAGCTACTGGTGAAATTTATTAAAAGCGAAAGCATCGATATTGCGATATCGAAGGGATTTTACCGATATCGCGATATCGATATTATCGATATTGGAATTTTACCGATAGCGATACTACCGATATCATGATATCGAAATTCGTCCAAACCATTGATTTCAATGGCAGAACGGCTGAAATTTCGATATCGGTAAAATTCTGATCTCATCGATATTGTGATATCAGTAATTTACTGATTTTAATAAATTTCGCCCGATTAAAGTAAAAATTTACTCTAATGTGAATGTTTCAATGGAAAATACATTTAAAAAGATTAAAAAACACAGCAAATTTTAAAACTATCCTTTTCATGTCAGGACACACTATGTACCACGTTGATTACACCTTTGTAGCTCCAGTAATTTTCTCTGTCTTACCAAAATTCAAATAGCCTATAACTACTTTTGAATAATTTTGCATATGCAAAATTAAACCCCTATGAGTGTGCATCAGTCCATTGGATCATTAGTTGTGTTTTTCCTAAGAAAGTCAGTTCTTTAGGATAATCCCTATAGGATTGCATAATTAGAGATGAGTGGTTTGGATTCCTATTAAAATCTGTTTTATACTCCTAATCCAAGGAAGGTTCAAATTTGTTTGGATTAAACTGTAAAAGATAATAACCAATATGAGCCAAATATGAGTCATACACAAAATTCAATGCAAAATAGAGAAAACTGACCACTAACAATCCCTTGATGTCCAGTCCTGGGTGCCAGGAGCTAAAAGACGAGTGTGAAACCAAAACATATAATGAAAGAAAATCTCCGGCACTCCAAGCAGTAGCGTTTATTTTTACTGCTTGGAGTGCCAGAGATTTTCTTTCATGATACACAAAATTCAGTTTAAATTTGAACCTTACTGGACTTTAAAAGCTTGAATAAAAATTAATAGTTTGTACTGAATAGTACAAAAAAAGTAGAAAACACAATTCAGAAATGGATCTCCACCCACATCATGTGACTCTGACACTATTTTAATTTTTTTTTTTGTGATTGGGGGAAGAAATTGGGCTGCTTGCTCAGCACAATTTGGTGCCTTCTCTTTTAGAATAAAAATGATCAAGTACCCATTTTAGGCCACCCAAGGTCAGTTTCTGGATTAGCAGGAAGGGGTTTATGGAGAGTTTTAAAGAGGCAGGTGAAGTCTCAATAGAGCTGAACCCTTGCACCTGCCCTTTTAAGGGTAACCATTAGGGTCTGGATAGGCAGGAATTTGGAAACTGATTCCTGCACAAAAAAAATCCTAAAAGCAACTCTTAGAGAGACTAGGGGCAGCCCAGTCGATAGCTAGGGCAAGCTTCCATTTTTATTACACACAGGGCTTAGTCCTCTTTTCTTTTGGAAGGTTTATTTGAAATTATCATAACATTGATTATGTATTAAAACACTTGTTCAAAGTCCTTTTAATTTTTTGAGCTAGTAAATCAAGTTTTTCAGGAAAGTGCAGAAAGCCTTCAAATTCCCTGTGCATTTGATCAGTTGAGCTCTCCAAGACTGGAGCCATTTGTCACTCAATGACAAATCAGAGACTAAACAAAACCAAATATAGCAATGGAATCTGGTTCAAACTAACAACAATAAAAGATGGTCTAAGTACATATCTAAATATTTTTCAACCAGCCCTGCAAAGAAGGTGGGTTAGCTCTGAAATACAGAGTTGTTAAATATGCTGCAGCACGTCTAGAAGTTACCAGATATACTGAGGAAGTCCTATGTGATACGCAAAGCCTCCTAAGGTGGTGCAGATTGGGGTTTCGTTGAGTCCCGCAAGGAAGGAATTCAAACTAGCATCCACACCCAACAAAGACTGAGAAGAAAAGTAATTTACTTGAGGGTGTTGGGTGGTGATCGTAGTTTAAGCACCTGCAGGTGATGCAGTGTTGGAAACGTCTAGAAATCCCTCAAATGCCAATGCCATTGTAACTGTGAATGGTGAGAGTCATTCCTTCTAATTACTAGTAGATAGCCCCACATTAAAGATAATTTCTGGTGGCCAGTCACTTTTTAAATATAGGATTGTATATACTCTGCATTTTTAAATGCATTAAACTCACTATTATTTATCCATTTGTAATTTAGCATATGCAGAAATTGCAATATTTTGGGGTCTGAAGGTACAACACAGAAATACTACAAATATAGTGGAAACTTT
Organism: Pipa parva; assembly: GCA_019650415.1. NCBI lineage: Eukaryota > Metazoa > Chordata > Amphibia > Anura > Pipidae > Pipa > Pipa parva. The sequence goes on from WMED01000055.1 coordinate 31,942, forward strand.
TACAGTGACATCAGTGATAAGGCTTCTAAAACTTGGCCAACCATACAGCTGGTGTTAATACAGTCAATAATTCTGTTGAATTCTTATTTTGTTGTTTTCAAGACTAGTGCTACAACATAGTTTTAGATTTCATTTTTAAATTCAAATGCTGTTTTGGTACTTTTCTAGTACCTGTATGAAAATAGATATATGCATAGTACATAATAATAGATAATACACTGTAAGATAATAGCCCAAAAGTGAGCTATCATCTGTGAGTTAAGTAATAAAAGGATAAGTTTTGCATCTTTTATTTATCATTGTGAGGACTGGTATGGTAAGTTGCTGTCATCTGGTGGTAACTATGCTAAGTGCAGCAAATGTAAGGTTATGTCTTATACAGAGGTATCCCTGAGGAGGTGAGCATACAGTAGCAATGGGGTATGAATCATAAGCTGAGTAACCTCAAAGAGGGTATTCATGGATGTGTAGGATAATTATTTACTTTCTTCTCTCACCTAGCCATTAGGGGTCAGGGGTAACACCTTTCCTGGAGACAAGATGGCACTTCAAACTAAAGGAGTACCTGATGGGTAGAAGGCTTAGTGGGGTTACATAATATGTGCAGTGTGTCTTGTTTAACAGATTTTATTGTTCTACTTACAGTATATTGTGTGAAGGTTGTACCTATTTATTATTTTGTTTCCATCTCCACTGTGGATAGGTCCACAATAGCAGGAGGGGTGAAGCACTGCATTTAAACCAGAATGTTTGAAAATTGCATTGTCATTTCATAAAGGGCCCAGTGCCAGAAACATGTAATGCAACACAATAAATTTACTTGGTAGTTCACTTGTTTTCCCTTCTTTTGGATATATTGTTTAACAGATTCAGACTACTTTGAGAGTCCCTAGCTTATGAGTGGGTAAGGTTAGACACTTTTATAGGCGGGGTAACAGTCAGTCAGGCCAGATGCAAATAATGTCTGACAAGGTTTGAGGCTAACACCTCAATTGTTTGGGTATGCATCTCACCCTCAGTAAGGGATTCCTGTAGTGTTTAGGGCTTAAGATGTCCTTGAAGATGCCATGCTGCATGCGATGCGACTCTAAAGAGATGGAATAGAGAGATGAAAGTGTGCCCTTAACATTCTGTGTTGCAGTCCTTTCAGAATGAAAATGTGAATACATTTATGAAATTATTATATATTTCATAAATAGTGTACAGTGAAAACCGTGGTTTGCTCTGGGCGAAATTTATTAAATTTGGAATTTTCCAAATTTAATAACTCAGGAGAACGCTTGGAAGTTTCTCACGGTAAGTATCATGAGATTTGACTTGTGCGATACTAGCTGTGAAAAACTTTTTTTATTGGATATGTACATGGAAAGTTAGTTATGCTGCATGGCTACCTTTCCATGAATATATTTAATTTAAAAAAGTTTCTCACGGTAAGTATCGCATGATGCAAATCTCGCAATACTTACCGGGAGAAACTTCAAAGCTTTCTCCCGATTAAAGTCGGAAAAGCCAAAAAGGCTTTTCCACCTTTAATAAATTTTGCCCAGTACTGCTTCTAGTGATTAACTTGTGTAGTATGATTTACAAGTATAATTTCTGATAATAAAAAGGTTCCCTTACACACACCTAAATAACTGTACCCTTCTTTTCCCACCTACTTGACTTTGTTTGTAATACTGGAGAATTATAGAGATACCAGAATCATTAGCATTACTGTAAATTTACTAGCTGAAAATTCAAAAACTTAACAAATGTTAATTTCAGGGTTCAAATGATATAAAAGATATTGTGTTTGAATGGTCATATGATATGTATTAGTAAATCACACTCTACCCTGGAATGTGTTAGGAGAATCATAATTATAGATTATCAGGCTAAAAAAAGACACATTTCATCAAGTTGAGTTTATTATGCTGCAGTGTTGCAATTTTGATCCAGTGGAAGGCAAAAAACCCAGGAGGCAAGAGCCAATTATCCTCATATTAGGAAAAAAAATCCTTCCTGACTCTAAATATGGCAATCAGAATAATTCCCTGGATCAAGATCCCTCCTGAAGTTATCTAGTATCCATAACTTGTAATGTTCTTACACTAAAGGAAAGCATCCAAATCTCTTTTGAACTCTTTAATGGAATCAACCATGGCAACTTCTTCAGACACAGAGCTCCATGATCTCACTGCTCTTACAGTAAAACAAAGAACATTCTATGTTGGTGCAGAATTTTTTTTCCTCTAAATGCAGATGATACTTACTTTATACTTACAGTTCTTAATATAAATAGATCCAGTGACTCACCCCGGTATAGTCTATAACTCACCTCTTCAAAGAAGCTAATTAGTTTTGTTTGGCAGGATTGATCCCTCCAAACACCCATGCTGACATGCGGTTATACATTTCTTTCAATTGAGATACTCCAGGATAGCAACTCTTAGAAGGCCTGTAAACCCACTATAGAAGTTAAACTTACTGGTCTATATTTTTAGGCTCACACATTACCCATTCGTTAATATAGGTATCACATTTGCTATATGCCAGTGCTGTAGAACAGTTCCTGTCATTATAGAGTCCCTAAATGTTACAAATGATGGTCTTTCTATGACAGAACTTAATTCCTTTAAGACTCTAGGGTGTATATTGTCTGGTCTTGGTGACTTACTAATTCTACTCATGTTAAGATGGTACATTACTTCGTTCTGGGTTAAAAAGGCAACATTTAAGAACTTACTTTATTTCTCTTCATTTCCACTGACATTTCATAAAAATAAATAAATAAAATAAAATTAATTTTTCCTCAGCTCTCTTAACAATAAAATCGTCATTTTTTAAGGGGCCATCACTTCCTTTTTTAATCTTTTTACTATTTAGGTATTTAAAGAACATTTTTGGGTTTCTTTTACTCTTTTGGGCTATGAGTCTTTCTGTCTCAAACTTAGCTCTGTTAATTTTTTTTTACATAATTTATTTTGAACCCTTTGTACCTTTGTAGTGCTTCTATACTGCCTTCCTGTTTTAGCACTGTAAATACTTTCTTTTGGGCATTTATTGCACCTAAGTCTAATGCAGTTTTTACAAATTTCAGTTATACCCAACCCCACTAACACAGTGCAGTGTCTAGAATTCCTTTAAGTGGATGTTAAATTTAACTATGAGCAGTTTGTAGTCATCAATATTCTGACATCATTTTCAATAGATTTCAAGTTATTTTTTATTTTTAACCTTTGGATTATATAATGTTTTGCTATGATCCTCTCTAGTTTAGCATTTAAAATGCCCTCTGGTTGCTGGTGTCTGTTAACCAAGTCTGAGATAAAATTAATTTAAAAGAAAATAAATAGCAAAACAGCTAAGTGTCATGTGAAATGTATAGTTAACTTTGGTTCTCCCATGAGGTTGACTCCTGAATCAAAGAACCTATACTGATAAATTCATATGTAACTTACATTTTAAAATGTCTGTGATAAAGAAAGTAAATACCTATCCCAAATGGAACATTTTATTGTTACTGGAATAGGTTTTATTTAGGTCTATACTTTTTTTGATATATTATACCTGGGGGACACATTTACTAAAGTCGAATTGCTTATCCCTATAAAAATGAATTTGGTTAGCTCTGGATTTAGTGATATCAATAGTATCGCCTATTTATCAAAGCACTGGAAGGCATTATCGCAGTGGATATCTCTGTGTATCGAGATCACCTGATTTAACGCTGTTCTGCACTATTTACTAAGATAAGTGTTTGTTTTTTTTGGCTATTTCTGTTGCTTAATATATTGCCAGTGCCACTCTCTGGGTGGCATTATCCATTACTTTCAATGGAGCTGTAGTCTGGAATTATGTTTTAAGTGTAACTTATCGATATCGATATACACATGGATATCTATATTGATATTGATACCTATATCCATCCCCATAGATGCAACCAGTACCACTGCTTCTACAGATATCGATATCGCTGGGATAAATGCATATAATGCTCTAGCAGTGCTATTGCCGCATAATAATAAATGGGCTACAGGGATATCATCCAATATCGCTAAATCTATGGTGATATCTGGCTATATGAGAAATGCGACTTTAGTAAATATGCCCCAACTGGTGTGGTAACTTGCTGTTTACATTTGCTTCTGTGGTAACCAGCTTAGATTAATACGGTTTGTAATGGTCTAAAAAAAAGTGCATATTTACCTTTATTTTTTTTGTATGAGCTCTCCAGGCTAAGGAAGGGACCCGACTGCCTGAGAACTTACCCTGTGTGGAGGCTTATTTGTTTTTATAGTTTGATGTGATGTTTAAATAGTAGGTGTGTAAACACACAACTTTGGTGTGTAGTATCTTTGGATAGATATATTTTTTCAGTGGGACAGATGCTGAAAACGCTCCTGTTATGTGTGTATGCAAAAAAAAATAAGTTCCAAACATAATGTACGTGTGATCGAAAAGAAGTTGTATGCTGCAAATAAAATTTCCTCGCTGCTTTTTGTTACATTGCTAGTATAAGAAATGTAAGCTGATACAATTGTTCATGGCAGTAACCATACAATAGTCATAACTGTAATAGTCTTGGAGGACTATCCCCAGTTCCTTTGGATTAACTAACGTGGCTTTACTGTGCACCTGTGGGAGAACTAATACAATGGTTAGTAGATTCAAAAACTTATTTCAGTATAAATAGGACTGTGCTGGTCACTCCCTCCCAATTCTGCAATTTAATGAAAATTTAATGAAATTTTAATGAAAATAACAAGGTCAGTCAGGCCATTGTGTTTAAGGCCCAGTTTATTTCAGCAGGACCTTCAAAACCAAATAATATCATTTCTACCCAAATAAACACACAAAATAAATGACAAGTTGTATATTCCTTTGATATGCTTAACTGATTGCATAAATGTTGTGCATCCTATTGCAGACAAAATAAAGATTACCTCAGGAACACCTATTTCATTTCAGTCTTAGAAACCGTAAATAGAATTACATTTCTAAAAGGGTTTGCTTTCTATTTTAGAGATATATATTTGTGCATGCAGGTGTTACTGTGTCTCCCATGGTGCTCATATGGGTCCTGGGCCCTATTCTTATTTCAGTTTTATCTGATCCACTACCTTTGAATTTAGCTTTACTTTTTGACATAACCTTCCATTGGTATTCAAGTTGTTATGAATCCTGAAAGTCATTTGCTTTAGATGTTTAGTGATTCTTCTTTTTGCTATCTAAAATAATCATCTTCCTTTCTACTGGTCCTGAGACATAACATTTAGTAGCTGTTGTTACATTGCTGCTCAGTATTACATTTGCTGTCTTTTAGTCATCAGGAATCACTCATATTAAAAGTGATTCATTGAAAAGTACATTTATGGGAGATGCTAAGACATCAATTGCCTTGGGTGTATCCCATCTAGAGATGTAGATGTACGTGCTTATGTTTACTTTGGAGAATTCCAGCAACTTCTCTATAAAACACACTTGTGCATACAGTACTATAGTAAATGTGTTTATTTTTGTAATAATAAAAATCTGCACTGCACCTTTGGATGTAAAACTGAGCAAAGATATATTGTAAGATAGGTTACAATATAAATGTCTTCTATATATATATTTTTTCCTGTCTTAAACTGTCCCTAACCTTAAGTGACTGTGATGTAATTTTATCTATGTTTACTTTAACATATAATATTGTCTGTTGAGCCTGTAAGACATTTCTTTGATCACATCACTAATTTTTGGCTTTGTGGAGTGGCCCAAGTAGCTTGCTGCTTTTGGCTGCTTCCTATGATTAATTGTAGTGACAAATCAAATACCATCCAAATTGCTTTCCCTAAGAACCGCTGGATGTAAAAGGTCTTTCATCCAGGAGGTCCAATTTCTCCAAACTATGGTTGCAAATGTCCCAGATCTTATATTTCTATTGATAGAAGTCAAAGCTACTGTCCTTAGCAGATTGGACTCTCTATACATCTTGTGCATTGCATGTTAGTTACAAAAAGAGTTGGATTTCTATGCACCTCCAAAACTTTATGCCCACCAGGTAGGAATGGAGTGCACCCCAGAAGTATGGGAGCATTTCCCAGTGGACTCATGAAAGAGAGTTATGCTTTTTATTGTTTGGGCACTGCAAAATATGATTTTAATGTATACTGTATACGTCTCTTGGTGCAATAGAACTTCTGTACTGGGATGGAGTATAATTTCATATTGAATCTCGCTTAAATTTTTATTGTGTATTCCTCAAATAATAGTATTGCAGAGTTCTTAAAAATAAATAATTTCACTGCCTCAATATCTTTAGCATACCTCAACCTTCCTTTTGAGAAAATAAAATTTTTGGGGTAGCTTGATAAACCTTTGGGCAGCAGGGCAAGATTGGCAATGGACCCCCTTCTTTTGGAAGCAGCACTGTTCCCTCCCACTGCCTCAGGACCAAAAGCACAAGACTTGCAACAATTTGGGGGCACAGGAAGTATGCACTACCCTGCTCAAGAGGGTTTGAAAGCAGCCCCAGCACTGATCACTGAATCCCCTATAGTTTTGACAGTGGGTGAGGAGGTTTATTTCAGATTAACACTATGGTATATTGATTTTACTATAGCATTTTCACATAAATTACTTTTAATCAAAATTATATACATTATATTTAGTGTTTAGTAAAAAATGTAATTCATTAAAATTTAATGTTGAAATATATAGCTTGCTACAAACTATTACTACTTTAAAACCTAGTTTATATTTATTTCATTTTATTTGGTATTTTTATATGTATGTATATATGTATAATTTTATTTATCAAGTGCCACAAATTTATGTAGCGCTGTACAATTCAGCACTACAAATACAGACATGGGAAAAGTGCATTACGAGTTACAAGTGAGTAACTTACAAGTGTAAAATCCCTTTAATTGCCAGGTTGTGTTTGACACAAGAGGTTGGAGGTCCCTGCCCCGTAGAGCTTACAATCTAAGTGATAGTGTATATCTGGTATAGTATTTATATAGCATTTAGTTTTAAATAAAAATAATACTGCTCAGTATTTAAAATACAATTTAGAATACTTTACAGTTAAGATGTACTTACACTAGTAATATTCTAAATAAAAGAACTACACAATTATAAATAATGACCAACTTAAACCACACCTACATTAAAAAAAACTTGATTTGTATTCACAGTAGTTTGAAATTCTCCTCTCAATCCACATAAATGGATAGCTACTGACTTATCACAATGAACACAGTAGCAGAATGTTTGATAAAACAAAGTTAAAATGTGCCCATGTACAGTGTTTCTAGTTACTGGCTGAGAGATACACATTTGTATTATTTAATTACAAGTGAAAAGTGAAAACTTTACACTCAATAAAAAGATTGTGAAGAATTTTGGAAACAGTTTATCTTTTAAATAATTTATCTCCGCACACAAATTTCCAGTCTCACCATTTAAAACACATATACTTGATTTTTATGTCCACACTTTAATAGAAGTATTTATTAAAGTGTTTTTAAAATGATGCCAACTATTTTTTACCAAATCAGATCTTTTGTTCCCTTCCTTAATTTTATTTTTACCATATAGGAAATTAAACTATTTGTTTCACTACAAGAATTTAAGGTTGTAGTTATTTTTTTTTCTTCAGAAAAATAATATACACAATTTCCCAAATATTTCCTGAAATATATGCGTATCCTTTTTTACTCAGCTGTAAATTTTAACCTTATTTGTAGATGTAAACAATAAGTAACATTAATTGTAATATATACATAACACATTTATATTGTGATTTCATAACATTAAAATACGGAAATGTAAATTTTAAAATTAGATTTAATCTGAAAATCAGATTGGGTTAGAACCCAATAAAACAAAATAATATTTTTATGTCATTGATTATCAAAATCACACAATAACATGCAATAACAGTACACTAAAATTTGTTCAGGCATTTTTTGAAAATTTCGTAGACATTGTTAATCACCAAGTAATCTATGAGAATAAAATACAGAAAATTTCAAGAAAACCTAATTTTTTTAATTGTGTACATTTTTTTTCCAGTTTTTAAGTCTAATATAGCACTGGGACGCAAATCATTGAGGTGTCCTTTGTGTGTGGATTAAAAAAAAGGCTATACAAAACCTTTTAGAGTTCAAAATGCCAAACACTTAAAGCAGAACTGCTGATGTTATTTAAGGTTATGTTTGAAATATAACATACAGTACAATTGATTTTTAAATTTAAAGCTTTTAACAAACAGCACAACACACAAATAAAAGGTTGATTTCTCACAATATTTTAGAGAAATATATCAGAAATAAATGAAAAGTATATGAAAAAAGGTTAAGAATAAAAGGTAAATGCTTTAGTGATGTTTAAGGTGAAACTACCTCCTTTTACAAAAAAATACAGTTTTCTAACTTAAAAATTATTTCAATTGTTTTAAATAGCCCACTATATAATATTTTGTTCCCTTACCATTATTTAGGATGTGCTAATTTCTAACTTTGTGTAAAATAAATAATGTTTATTTTTCAAACTATAAATGTACTCCATACTAACAAAATTGTTGCATTTAAACTACTGTCTGAATACTGAAAAGTTTTTTATTTGTTCACCCCAGAGGTTTAGTCTAAATAGCTCTATCAAATCATGCAAATAATAATAATAATTCAAATTTTCAAATAATTTTTTTGCCGCATAGTATTTAAATGACATGAAAAATAAAGCTTTCAAAAACAATGTCCTAAATATATAACTCCATAATATTGTCACCACTAGGGGGAAACAGTTATCCATTATATTATTACAGTATTATTGTATACAAATAAGCTTGCATAACTGAGAATAAAACTACCAAAAAATAAAAGAAGCTAATCAGATTACTGTTTCTTTGTATGTATATTTTTACACCAAACAATGAGATTATGTAGTAATTCATAAAAAGCAAACTCATTCAAATCTAAAATATTGCATATCTGAACAATGTAAACAGTTTTTAGTGAATTATTATTACTATCCTTTATTTATATATAGCTGACCTATTAGGCAAACAAAATGAATAACATTCAGCCATTTAAATGAGCAATGCCAGTGCATGCATTGATTGTGATTAATGTTTTTTAACTCTTAATATACACAAATAAAGTTTTTTCAATGCTGCAATAAATTAAATCCTAAATTTGTGACACACCAATCATTTATGTTTTATTATGTAAAGATTGTTTTTCATGCCAGAAGTAAATAGATAGAAAGTCTCTCTCTCTCTCTCTCTCTCTCTGTATATATATATATATATATATATATATATATATATATATATAGTACAAAAAAATCAGATCTGCATTGTAATAAACCAGTTGTGTTAAGATATGGATTAAACAAAATTCTTAAAACTAAAAAATAGTTCCACTTAGCCAATGAAATGCATTAACATTAAAAAAGATAAGAGCAACTTGTATTTATGGCTTTGCTAGCAGATTTATGAATGGAAATATTTTAAATAACATTATAAAGTATTATGTCATTTTTTTTTTACCTATGCTGTGCCAGTTGCAACCAGCTTTCCCTTTGGAGGAATAAGTTCACTAGAATTTTTAATAAAAAATATATAATAGATTAATTCAGTTTGTGAGACAAGGTTTAGTATTTCTTACCACATTTACGTTTTATAAATATTCTTTTGTAAAATTACAGAAAAAAAAATCAAGTTTTTTTTTAAATTATTATTTTAGAGTTCAGGTTCAGTCTCGCTCAACTCATCACTGTAAATACTACATGAAAGTGATTAAAATGCTCTATTCATATTTATAGCCACTTTGTAAATAGGCAATATAATCATTAATGTTACAGAAAATACATTTAATGCAACGGTATACTGTATGTTCTAGAATTCTAGGCAATACCCTGTATTTACAGTATTTGATTGAAAAAATATAATGATGTGTTCACATTTTGAACATATAAGATATTACTAATGCATAGTACAGAGCTAACCAAAAGAAGTGGGTTAACATTGTGTACTGCATGCACTCATATTTGAACACCTTGAGTGCCTAACTAACTATGCATTAATTATAACTATTTCCTCCATTTCTTCATGAATAAAATGAGAAATTATTTTTTTAAATTAAAGTTATGTACTGGATTGAGTATAGATGAGAAAATGTAAATAAATTCCACATAAGAGTGCACATTCAAAGAATGTTATAAATGGTTAAAATATTGCATATTTTCTAATGAATTTTCTGTTAACCTTCCTACAGTACTTTATAAACAGTTTTATTTTTTGATATTAATGATCACAGGCTGAAACAAGTAATGCAGAGGACCCTGCCTTTGAGAGAATTCTGGGCATATTTCATTGTTACTGACTTAGATTAAAACTGCTCAGAGGTGCTATAATTATAATAATGTATAATTAAACAACAAAGCACACAAAAGACAAAATACAGTTTTTTTTTTGTATTTTCTTTGTTTTATTAATGCATCCATTTTGAACCGTCTGAAAACACTGCAATTTCTTTTAGATGAAGAAATAAATATATTTTTTATTTTAGAAATCACAATAACATTTAATAAATTAAAATACGTCAAATAATTATCTGTAAATGTAGGTATATATGTATTAGGATAATCTGTGCATTTATATATGCTGCATAAAATATATCTATCTCTTTCATAATTTTTTTTCTTGCTATGCAAGTAATTAAAAAATAAGTTTAACAGGTAAAAAAAAAATAGTGTATGACAAATGTACCTAAAACAAACATTGAATAAACAAAGCAATTTTAGATATATATTTTTGCAGATAAATTATGCAAGTTGCTTTCTAAAAAAAAAAAAAAAAAATCCACAAGCAGAGATGCAAACGTTTGCCAGTAGAGGCCTCTCTAGATTTGTCTTTTTCCACAATCAGAATCTTCCTTGAATCTGACACAGTTAACAAAAGTACTTGAGAAAGATTCTGTTCCACAGAAAAAGAAAGCATCATTATTTAATGTCCTTTAAAGTTTCAAGATGTTGATTAATGTTGACCTTTACATTGATGATGTTTCAAGTAAAAGAAAACACATTTAAAATGAATAAATTCCATTGAGGTTGCATTAATTAAACAGAGACTTTACCATATGCTCTGGCTGGAGTGCGTGCTGGCCTTTCTGTTGTAGTTACCTGTGTAAAATCCACCCCATCCTCTACATGAATGCCCAAGCTGAATAGGCATTTGAATGAAAGCTTTAGTTTGATTCGCTATACAAGGGGTACTGTGTCACAGTGTTTTCTTTCGTGGAGTCACTAAATGATTTCTATATCTGTTGTCATGGTGATATAGCAAAAGCAGGGGGAAATGGGGGCAACTCTAGTCTTTCTCTAGCTTTGCACTAAGAACTAAGATGTTGTTAGCAAGACTATAAAACACTGGGCTTTATCAAGGCCTTCTTTTTGTTCTCCGATTGTCAATAAAACTCATTTTAAGGGTAACAAGAACATCTAAATGTCATCTGTCACAGTGCAGGAAAGATTAAGTTTGTTTAGGAACTTGTGCTGGACAAAGACTATTATTTGTTCTACAGATACAAAGCTTTGTAGGCTATCAGCACTGGTGATTTAGATCCTTTAGACATCAAGGAAAAATCAGCTCAGTTGCAGGTGATAGCAATAGGCTTCTTGACATAAGAGCAGCAAAACTTGAAATTCAGTCTTTGCTATCATTTTTATACTTCACTCCTTAATAAAAATGGCAGCTGTTGACAGTGACAGCCTGCTTTAAAAACATGACACAAACACCTGATAGTCCTTGAATGAATAAAACAAGCGGAGGTGAAATCCTCTTTTGAAGGAAAATCCTGCAATAATAGGTATTGCTTTAACTTTGCATTTGCCCAATAATGAGACTAAACAGAAAGCAAAGATTAATGAAGACATTGGTGTTATTAAAATCAAATCCTGAGGTTCATATGCTTTTCTTAATAATGAACATTGTGGCTATTCTAGAGGAAGAACAGTTTGTTTTTTTTTCACCGTCTATTAATTTGGCACACAGCCCAGATTGCATTCAACCAGAACCTAGCCAGCTCAACTCATGGTTTTTATGTGCTGTAGTCTTTTCATTTATAGGTGGTAATCCACATAAAAAGGGTTTTCTTTAAAAAAGAAAAGAACGCATAGGTTCTAAAATAATAATTAAGTACAAGTGAACATTGCTGAAGCTTAGATGCAGGGTCTGAATTGAAAATAAATAATGTATGTGTATGTATGTATGTGTGCTTGAATAGATAGATAGATAGATAGATAGATAGATAGATAGATAGATAGATAGATAGATAGATAGATACAGATAGATAGATAGATAGATAGATAGATAGATAGATACAGATAGATAGATAGATAGATAGATAGATAGATAGATAGATAGATAAATAGATAGATAGATAGATATTGAATATACCTTTACAAAACATTATGTAAATCAAGTTAAAAGTAACGTTATGTATATATGTATGTATGAAGGTATGGATGTGTGTGTGGATAGAGAAAGAGAGAATGATCACTGCAAAATACCACAACAAAACACTAAATATATCAAGGCAAAAGGTAAGTTACCTAAAATTGTATGAGTACAATACAATTATTATCCATCTGGAAGGGAGTATAATAAACAGTTGGAGGAATATATAACGGAAGCTAAGTGCATGATTTTTTTCCCTGATCTATTGCAACACACTGCAACCTGCACAACCATTGCAACCACTAAACATCAGTGAAACAAACAAATAATAGGATATTTGAAACCATTTATTCTGTCAATAGGACTTGATATATATACAAGTACATATTCATACACATCCAGTTCTAAAACAGATTAGACTTTATTGGGGAGGATTCAGATGGAAAAAAAACTGGTTACCATCTACCAAACACATGTATTGAAATGAAAACAAATAGCTTACCAGTGATGATCATATGCACTAACAAATGCACTTGTTGTTAACTTGATTATAGGCTTATCCATGGGGAATGGAAATTAATATATGAATTTATGAATGTTTATTTTGGTTAAATCATATCGTAAACATCCTTAACTCCAAAACAATCTTATTGTGAATCAAATTCTAACTGCAATATCAGTTTTCCTTTGGAAACTTCTTTATCCATTAAAATATAAAGATGCAAATGTCTCTTTCTTGAACCCTGGGAATTAATGTATTTCCATATTTTCTGCAGTAACAGTTTTCAGGCTTTTGGAAAGATTTTTTTTTTTATATTCAGCGATTAGGCATTAAAAAGGTCATGCACTGACTCAATAGCTAACAGTCAGTATTCCAATCAATCCCAAATGTGTTTTGGTAGTGTTGAGGTCAGAGTTCAGTGTCAAGTTTCTCCATGCCAGATTCACCAGGTCATATTATTATGGATCTTCATTCGTTCATAGCAGCACTGGCATGCTAAAGCAAGAATAGGCTATCACCAAAGTATTGCCTGAATGTTAGAAGCAAACAATTTTCAACAGTTTGCATTAAGGTTTTCCCTCACTGAAACTAACAGTCAAAAACCATGTAAAACAGCCCTAGACCATTGACACTACATGTTGACACTACATGTAGTAGTGTCAACATGTACAGTTGACACTACATGTTCAGGCATGGAGTGTTGACACTACAGTTCAGGCATGGAGTGTTGTCCTGACAGCTACCAAACCAGATTCACCCATCAGTATACCAATTGTTAAAGCAGAATAAATCCCTGCAGAGGACACATTTTGACTGCTCTACACTACTCAAATGACTGTGTGCCTTACATCACTGCAACCCCTCCTGGCATTACAAATGGGATATTCTCCTGAGTATACAAATCTAAAAAGTGGAATGTATACCCTTAAATAATTTAATAATTTCTACTGGAGCATGGCTAAAACTAATTTACAATAATAATGTATAGATAAAGATAGTGAACATTCCTTTAAGAAGATATCCAAACAATGAAGATCTAGTTCCATATGATGCAAAGTATAAGCTTCCCACACTGTGTATTACTTGTCAATTTTAGCAAATAACTGTGCTTTCTACTTTATAGATTTGGGCAATCAGGTGTGACTGACACTGTTATGAGTTAAAAACCCCGTGTTTCCCTCCATTTTATGTCCCTGTTATTTCTTTCCAGTTATGAGCTTTAATTCTACAGGTAAGCTTTAATAAATACAGTGTTTATTAGGTCAGTAATATCCCCCAATCTCAGATATTCTCTAAGTCACTTATAAGACCTAAATGATCTTATGTGACTTTGTTTATCTTAAATATCTTTTTGCTAGAATTTCATATTAGTGACTAGACCTTCCTGTAAATTAGATACCCAGATGTGGTGGCAAGCTTATTTATAATATGCATACTAGGGAAGTAAAATACTATGGTTTAATTTTATCCCTGTTTTTTGAGTGTCTGCTAGGACAAATAAATCCAATCCATGAAGATTCCAAAAAATAGTTCTTGTTCTGAATTTTCAATTTCAAATATTGCCTTTTGCAGACAGAGTCGGACTGTCCTGTGAAAACACTGGAAAAATTCCTAGTGGAATTGGGTTTTGAGCAGGTCCACCTTGCAGGTCTCCTCAACAGGGCTGATACCTCCTCTCTCATGCATGGGTCAGGTTCCAGTGAATCCATCAACCCTGATCCAACACTGGTTGCAATAGCGAATAAGGACAGTTTTATTTTTAAGTGATACTGACACTAATGGGTTTTTTCACCATTCTATACTGTATATTTTACCTATAAGTCTAATTTTTATCATTTTTGTGGCTTCTGTAAGCTAAATATTTCCTGTTTTTTAGATTATTTAAAGCCTGCTTTTTGCCCATCATGGGGATGGAACTGTTACCTTTTGGAAAATGGAGTCCAAAGGATCTTTCAAAAAAGGAGTCTGTACCATTTTTAAAGTAAAGGTGTGCAGGGGTATACAGAAATACATTCTATCCTTTAAAACTTTGTATTTCATTACTGCCCAGTACTGAAAAGGGAAAGAAAGCTGTCACAAAAAATCCTAATCAGCAGTACAGCAGGTGATACAGACACCATTTTTCACCATTCTGAAGGTCTTTGAAAGTTAACTATCAGTCATGCTTTTGTAAATTTTGTCATTTGCTTCTGTGAGCTAAGAATAATACCTGATTTCTGTCATGTAGGGTCTGATCTAACAGATTTTAGTCTATCAGAGGAAGTGGGATTTCTACAATATGAGTTCTGGGAAATGGAGTCCCAATCTGTAGTTTTTTGCTCAATAAAGGATTGTACAGGGGTTAATCAAAATAAATGCTACCTTGCAAGGCTGAGTATTTCATTAGTGACCAGAGTTAAAAGGGTGAAGTAAACAATAACACCCTTTTGGGCACATTTAAAAATAACAAGAGTTGTAGAGAAGCAAATGGCTAAAAGAGCTGAATTTGTTAGTGCAGGCCATACAACACACATAGTTAAAGCTACTTAGTTCTGCAACTCCTTACCATAAACAAATGCAGTGGGTTTCTAATTCACAACCTACCAATGCAGCATGTGTATTTTATAAGTATCCAAAATAAAGGCAATGATTTGGCAACATTAGTAGTGCATACATGTCAACATAACCCTTTAAAGAGAAAGACAAATAAAATATCCATTGTTCACATATATGGTATAGAATAATAGCACATTAGGCATATTGCTTGTCAACCTCTATTTAAAGTAATGTTGTGTTGTATGGAGTAGTGAAGGGATCCCTTTAAAATGAAACAAATATAAAATCTACATACTGCACTACTGAACTGAAATGAATTTAGATGCATGCTGCAGAATGAAATTATTTTAAGCATCTATACAACTTGCATTTACATTTTGCATCAGTGCTTCTAATTATCAATACAAAGGATTATCTTTATGCAGTTTACTTCACCACTTTAACTCTGGTCACTAATAAAATACTCAGTGGCACAGAGCATTTCTTTGAACAAATGCCTCTGCACAACTTTTCTTTATTGAGCAAATGGTATACTGTAGGACTCCATTTCCCAGAATTCAAATGATAGAAGCCATGCTAAAATGCTGTCTGCTCAGACCCTACATGACAGGGATCTGGTATATTTTTTAACACAGGGGTTCCCAAATGCCACACCGTGGACCACTGCCAATACACAGGCTCCTTGGTACTGGGAATGCACCAAAAGCACGCCATCATCATGCAGCCAGCAACATGCATTGTCCTGCCCACCCTAATCCCCAGTCCGTCAAACCTTTGCTGGATTGGGCAATTGGTCCTTGATCCAGCAAAGGTTTGGGACTGCTGTTTTAGCTCACTGAATCCACTGACTAAAAGTACAAAAACATTACTGGGTACATTTTATTTGGAATAGTACAGAAACCTCACTGGTATCAGTATCACTATACAAGGTATGATCTTGTAACCTTACAGTAGTTAGACTTACACATTTCCCTTTAAATCATAGGCACATTTCTGCCTATCTAGATGTGTTAATAATTATCTCTGCAGTATGCAGGTTTTATATATATTTGGGTTTAAATGTAAAGTCTGTAATTTCCACGCTATAAAAAATGTATTGTACAGAAGTAAAATAAATCTCTACTGCAACAGAGCTAATTAGGTATATATAATTATCCCAAAAAAAGAGAGAAAAAGCCAAAAAGACTTTAGACAAAGCTAAGTTCTCTATCATGAGTTTTTAAAATTGCCCCAGCAATTTAATTTAGGACTGTAATGTAGGACTGCAACTCCCAAAGCATCTTGCGTTCACAGAGAGAAGTTTTAAATCTAATATGTATTCTAGACTGCTGATGAATAACATACTATTATTTTTCTTTGTGAGTCTGTAACAGAAAGGCAATGCTCAGACCAGCTCTTTTATGATTTCTGTAAGATCAGCTTTTTGGTTTGGGTGTGTTAATATCCCAAATATATTTGTTAAATGCACTAACATATTAATTAGATTGGGTTTTCATATATGTTTGTCCAAGTATTGTATGTCTACTGAAAGAACCTAACTTAGGAGCTTATTCACAAAAGTCTGAACAATTGTGTAATGATCCTCTTCCCCATCTTTGTGTATTTAGCAAACTACAATGTGGCAAACTCAAGTTCAGTTTGGATACTTATGATGATCACAGGCTTATGGAGCTCTTCACACAGTCTATCAAAGTAGTGAATTCAGCAAAGAATACTGTGTCACATTGTCCTACTTGGCTTTGCCAGATCGAAGTGGTGAAGGAGAATTATGGCAGGGCTTTGCTGTGGTGTAACATGACTGTTCATTCAAAAGTGACAATATAGACTGTGACCAAGTGACCACTTGAACTAGGGACAGATTGATATAGAAAAGGATATATTTTTCACTTAACAAAGTTGGTGGGACATTATGATGATTACATTACTGAGCTTCATTGGTGGAATTAGTATCACTAGGCATCATTCTGCATCTTAATAGTGTTGGACTGACTACACTGCACCATTCAATTTGTTATAAGTATCCACCACTTACTGAATAAGGAGTGGAGAATTTGTGACAGTTGGAGTAAAGCAAACTGAATTAATGAAAATTCAGTTCAACAGTCGAATTTGCACTTTCATGAATATGCCTTTTAGGGGGAAATTCAGCATAGTGTGAAGTTACCTCCGAATCTTTCGCATCACTTTGGAGAGGCTGTTATGCGCTTGCTGATGTCTTGTACACAGACATCAGCAAACGCTTTAAAGGGATTCCAGTCTCGGCGAGACCACTCGAGTCGCCTCGCTGAGACTGGAATCCCTTTAAAGCGTTCACTGATGTGCACGTGCAGGACATCAGCAAGCGCATAACAGCCTCTCCGAAGTGATGCGAAGGATCCGGAGGTAACTTTGCACTATGCTGAATTACCCCCTTAATCTCTAATTCTTGTCAAGAGCCAGATTGTGGAGGTAGGTAGTATTAAGATAGAAAAGCAAATGTTAATAAAGACAATAGGTAATCTGCATTGACAGTAAGAAAAGCACTAAAGTTTCATTTTATCTAAATAAGGAATTTACTGCTTTTCACATTAGATTACAGGTTCAATATAAATAAATATATATTTAAAAATACAAGTGAAAGCATACAGAACTTCCATATCTTAAAAGGATATTATCATTATAGAATATTGTTTGGTTTGTGCTGTAAAACATTGTATATTGGTTGGTAAAGTAAATTGCACTGGAGAAAATTATTAAAATTTAATTTTGAAATGTCACACAAATTTTCCTCTATCAGTCACTTCTCTCTGTTAAGCTAAAGCCACTGTCAAAGTGGTGCCCTATATAGTAACATAGTAACATAGTTTATAAGGCTGAAAAAAGACAAAAGTCCATCCAGTTC
>WMED01000056.1:0-47054 GCA_019650415.1 Pipa parva
TTTCCGAAGTGAGGCGAAGACTACGCACCTCACTTCGGAAGATAGTGAATTCCCCCCAAACAGTTCAGATTTAGAAAGCAAAATATACCTTCCCTTCTCCGGGGCTCTCTCCTTAGGGTCTCAAAGTGCAGTACAACCACAGTCCTATATCAGATTCCTACTACAGCACACCAACCACACCTAAATGACTCTCCCAGCTGCCTTTTAACCAGGCTCTAGCCTGCAGATGTGGTGACTTATAAAACCTGGACTGACCTCCAAGACCAATAGTATGTTCTTATTATTGGGGCAAAATATCTTCCCTCAAACAATACACCCTCACAAGGGATATAGAATTTCAGATATTTAGAATCAACCAACTAAGCCAATCCAGTAGGAAATTCTCTCAATTCAAATTTTCCCTCTCAGTAACCAACATATACAGGTAATAATGGCTGTCTCACCGGATACAAATCACCATTAATAATGAGAAATAATGTTTATGTAATCTTGGACTGTCTTGGTGTGTTTGTGCTCAGTACTTTTCTGTCATTAGAAACTGTCTTTATGTTTAGAAGATTTTAATTGGACATGAAGTGTAACCAATCCAGACATTTATCCCCTCTTGCGTATCTCCCTCGCCTTTTTTCTTTACTACTGTAAAAATGTTGAATTTTTTTTCCACAGTAATAAAATATGTTTAAAAAATACTATACTGGTAAGTGGACTGCTTGGGAATAAATATAGCACATCTATATAAATATATAACTGTTTATTTGCAGTATGTATGTGAGTGTAAATGCACTGTCATGCCCTTTTGCAAAAGAACATTTTTTTAGCATTTTAAAATAACTTTCTGTGACATTTCATACACAATGAAAAACAAGAGAAATATGAGGGGACATGTCTGATGATGCTGCATATTTTTCTCTAGAACCAAAACTATAGTGTTTCATCGATATACATATTTGCCTGGAGCACACTGGATATAAGAAGTTTGTTAATCCCATATCCAATACAGATGTCTGAACCCTTTAAATGAAGTGGACATCTTTCTCATACAGCAAGGGTATGATGTTCAAAGGTCAGTAACTATATGAATCCTTATTATAGTGCACCTCCGGATTGGACAGATAACCTGGGAGCACTGGGTATAGCACTTATCCAGTTTGCTAGCATTCAGACAGTGGCAGACATGAGTGGTGCTGTGCTCTGAGATAAATGCTGCTATGCAATAGCATAGTATCCCCTGATTTCATTAATAAATATACTGCCAAGAATATGACCCAATATTGACGCCTAGGGTACCCTGCTATGAACAGTGCCCTAGTTTGAATATAAACCATTAAGAAACAGCCTCTGTTTTCTAATACTGAATAAGATACTAATGAACCCTTCCCGCCTGAAGCATTCCTATGTTATGTACTGACCTTTCTTGGTGGCACAGTATCAAATGCTTTGGAAAAATCTAGGTTTATAACATCCACCCCCCCCCCCCCCCCCCCCCCCCCCCCCCCACTCAGTCCAGTATAGAATCTGATCAGATTAGTTTGACAGGATTTATCCCTTCAGTAGCCTGTGCTGATATGATGGGCGAAATTTAATAAACTCGAAAAAGGACGATTTCGCTTTTCCAAGTTTATTCCTGCGAGATCTCGGAAGTTTCTGTCTGTAAATTTTACAAGATTTTTTCACTTGATATTTACCGACAGAAACTTTTCGATCGAATTTTTCGATTTAAAGGTAGCCATAATACTACTTTCCTTTGAAAAATTTGATCAAATAACTCAATTGAAAAGTTTCTGTCGGTAAATATCGATGGGAAAAAATCTTGCGATATTTACCGTGAGAAACTTCCAAAATCTGGCGGGAATAAACTCAGAAAAGCTAAATCCAGTTTCAGTGAGACCAAAAGAGTTGCCTCAGAATCCCTTTAAAGCGCTCGCTGATGTCCGCGTGCACGGCATCAACGTGCGCATATCAGTCAGTGCGAAGTAAGGCGAGGACTCCGCACCTCACTTCGCACTATCATGAATTACCCCCAGAATATTCACAGAATACAGTTAGTGGGATATGATTTCACATGATTTCTCATCCCACTTCTATCCGACTGACAACACCACACTCATGCAACAGCAGTCGCTGTTTGACAAGTGTATTTTCCACTTAGTCAGCAGTGAGAAATAAATTTGCAACTATTTTTGAAAATGAGGTCCTATGTCTTGAAAAAAAAAACAACTTCTGTTTTCTCTGTTGTTCCATTTTTTAATATTAAGACTAATGCAAATGTTCAAAATTTCTATTGTTATTTTTGTACTCATTTACCTGTTATTGCATCCAGGCTTTTTAAATTGCTCTATTCCTACTCCTTGGCAGAATTTCTTCTATGAGGGAAAGTTTAAAGAATTTTTGTTAAATAATTTTATTTTCTAACTAATAGGATATTCATGTGACTAGTATGTGTAGACTATGCAATAGATATGGCTAGTTTGGTCTTCTGCAAAGGATTGGTAAAGACCTGTAGTAAGAGACTTGGAGGACCCAGTCTTGCTCTGGATCAACTACCATGTTTTCCCCGAAAATAAGACAGTGTCTTATATGAATTTTTGCTCCTAAAGACGCACTATGGGGGTTATTCACTAAGGTGCGAATTCGACTGTCGAATTCACAAACAGCGGATTCCAATAGGAAATCCGCTACAATTTCCCCATTGTAAAGTCGCGACAACTTTTTAATGTTAAGATTGTGACAATTTTCCCATAATAAAGTCACAACTGCAACAATAATCTCATTATAAAGACGCGACTACGACAGTAGCAGCCTATTGCAACTGTCTTTATCTGGCGAATTTGCACCTATTTGGACTTTAGTGAATAACCCACTAAGTCTTATTTTTGGGGGATGTCTTATTTTTGGGACACGGTACCAGTACGGTATATTTACAGTACTTTACTGCAGCTAGGCCTTGTTTTCAGGGGATGTCTTATATTTCTAGGCTTTGAAAAAGTTGCACTAGGTCTTATTTTCAGGGAAACAGGGTATTAGGCCTGTGAAGGGCAGATGAATAAATAACTCACCTCAGGAAGTGAGAGGTAGGGCTAGTGATCCTGCTGTTCTTGTTCCAGCAAGGGTCAAGTAAACTAGCTTCCTGTGGCTTGTAGCGAGCACGGACCAGACAAAATAAGTTTAAGGCCGTGCTCTCACTGGTGAATTTTCCTCCGTGTTTAAAAAAATATAAAGCTTGGTGAAAATAACTGAAAATGTGGCCAAAAAACAAAATAACATTGAAAGTAATATTGGATGTGTAATGACACACTAGTGTTTCATGGAGGGGAATATATTCTGGGATGCTTCTTGTGTTTTTTTTGATGGTGTAAAACACGATGCGAAAAATGTAAACATGATTCGTAAGAATAGGAATTTAACAATAGCGGTTATACATGAGGGAAAAGCATTGAGACAATAAGGTGTTTTAGATGGACGTACTGCCCTGAATGCTATTTAAAAAAAAAAAAAAGAAAAAACGCAAAGAAAAATTCGCCAGTGTGAATGTGCTGGTGTTTTTTCTCCATGCGCGTTTTAAAAAAAAAAAATGAGGTAGATTCTTAGAGAATGAATTGCCAAGAGAACCTGCTGATTGTGTGCCAGAAGGTAGATTCTATAAGACCCATTTTGGTATCTAGGATGAATAAATAACTGTAACTGATGTATGTATATATAATTTTATTTATAAAGCGCCACAAATTTACGCAGCGCTGTACAATTCAGCCATTCAAGTACAATACAGACATGGGAAAAGTGCAAAAAAACAATACAAGTCAAATATCACAAGGAAACATCAAAATAAGTGCAAGGTTGTGATTGACACAATAGGTTGGAGGGCCCTGCCCCATGGAGCTTACAATCTAAGTGCTGATGGAGTAGTAAGTGCCTATTAAGTATAATCTAGAAGTGTCACATAAGTGTGTTCAACAATTAAGTTCAGGTGTTTATTTAGAACCACTAAAGCCCATATTGTCTGTTATAGGAGTCAAGTGCACTTTTTCCACACCAATTTCACCTACACGTATAAACGGGCCCCTCGGCCTGGGATTATACACCTGGTCTGGGTATGATTCGCGTTTCATGATAAATTTGTCCGAAAATCACATTCACAGAATAGATTTTCCTTTATCTAATTGTACAAAAACACCTAATCTTTTATTCTTTACTTCTTTTCCGTTGTTCTTCTGTTTAGTTCTGTTATTTCAGATAATTGTCCCATCTATTAGGTATTTATTCTTGACCTGAGTTAACAAAATAGACTATAGTTTCTATTAGTTTTAGTCAAGTATAAAAGAATATGCATGATTTGCTTTAATTGCCTGGTAGAAAAGCTGCACGCTGGCATTGTGGCACTGCAATATAATTCTTTGAGACAAAAACAAATGATCTTCTAGCACCGCACAGCTTTGGTTTCTATGTCTCTGTCATGTTGTAGAGAAACTCATAATGCTGACCTGTATTTCCAAATAATAATGATGTAGGAGGTTCTTTATTGCTTCTTATTTTTAGTGTTAAAGTCCACTCCCCTGCTCTTTCTGTACACCCCTCCCTTTTCTCACATGCTCTTACATTAGGAGATGAGTGTCTCACTTTCCATTCATGCACAGTTTGAAAACATACAGTAGCTGACTGTTCTGGCATCTGAAAAGGCAGTATCTTTCTCCCAGTGGATTTGACTGTAAGGATCACTGCTCCAGGGGTAAGATGTTCACAGATTGATTAATCCAGAGTTATCGTGATCTTCCCTACATTTTCCTAGGAAGGAATATTTGTACAACTACAGACGGAGTCAACAGGGAAAAAGCTTTCTCTCCTAAGGAATCTGTGTTCCACTTTTTTTTTTTTTTGACATTGGGTTGGAGAGTTGTGGAGTGATTGCATCTGGTAAACAGAGGACAATATCTGTCAATGCCACTGTGGACAAAGCACAATTTGATGGTTTAAAGAGATGCGACCAGATGATATCAACCCTCGTACTGGCCTGGTGGTGGCCTTAGTGAGCATTTTTTTAGTGTTTGGCTTTATGTTTACAGTCTCTGGAATTAAAGGGGAAACTCTGGGTTCAATTCCTCTTATTGCTATTGGACCAGCTATTTTTCTCCCAGGAGTGGCTGCTATTTCTCTTGCCAGGAGGACAGATGGCTGTACAAAGTGGCCATATAAAAAGTGGATTTGCTGTAAGAAAACAAAAGACAGAGAAGACGTTGAGCTTCTGAAGACTCCATCGGACCTTGAGTCTGGCAAGGGGAGTTCTAATGAGCTGGATAAAAAGGGAGAAACAAAGGAAAAGGGGGAAGATTCTGAGTCAACTAAAGTCATTACCATAGAGGATGCCAGCACTCTCATTAAGGGAGTGGATAAAGATGAGGTGCTTAAGTATCTGGAACACTGCTATTCCACAAACACATTGCCAGGTGGAGTGGAGAGTCATAACACCTGCTCAGTTTTTGATAAGACATGCACTGCAGACAGGATTATTTATACTGCAACTGAGGAGAAGGTTACACTGGATCCACGAGATAAGGAGGGTGCTCCAACCCCACACAGGCAAGATAGTCCCTATAACAGGTATTGCTGTTATGTACAGGCTACAGAGGTGAACTGGGACCAAGAGACAGTTGTCTAACTCACCTAAATGCACATATTCCCAATACAAATGTTTGCACTGCATGAAAGATATGGGATCAGAATGAAACCCAATGTTAAAATCTTCTGCCCAAAGTATTCCTTCAGATCAGCATGTTTAAGATTATGAGTCATTTTGCCCATTTGCCAGTTTTATTTCATTTGAAACCAGTGCCTTGGTATGGAACACAGCAACATCTAAACAGAATTGTGCTTTAAACCATCATTGAAGAATTGGAATGTAGGGACAAGAGGCTCAGTCAATTAAGCAGTGTACAGAAAATCATTTCATTCATAGGGAGGTTTGTTCTCTAATCATTTTATGCAACAATGAAATATCTCGTTCAATATAAATTATTGTGTGGCTAAAATATTATCTTACACATAGGGAAACAAGTACACTGTCTAACAGTAAATCAATAGGTTTCACTTGAACCATTTCTAATAAATTATGGGTTTTTTTAATTGTAGAACAAATTGAAGCCAAGTTACCAAATCATATATATGATCTGATATGCAGAAATATATGTAGTTATCATTCTTAATGAACTAAGATGATGTTTTGGTTTTCACAAATTGTCTTAAATAAATTAAGAATTATAACTGACCCTCTCTTCAATGCACACTCATACAGGTAATTATTTTTTTATATAACATATGCAATATGCTAACATCTTTAATAACGAACTTAAACATTATTTTTAAACTGTACATTATGGTCTGAACAGTAAAATGTAATGCTTGCATATACACATTTTTGGAGTTTCCTGCATTTTTTCAAGATGTCCGTGTCTTTGATATTCTTTAACTCTGTGATGGGACTGTTGGAAATTGCTTTAAGTATTTCATATCTGATGCTAATACCACCAGGCACAGTTTAGCCTCTGTTTTAATAGGTTTTGCCTGCCTTGCCCTCATCTTTATTGCTTGAACTGGAGGGCATGTCAAATAAACTGTTTCTTGAACCTCTGGAAATAAAGAAATTCTCATAATTCTTGGCTCCTAAATATTATATAAAATATTATAAAAAAAAGATGAAAGTGTCAACAGAGCTACCTTAAAACCACTGCCCTGCAAGTACACACAAAGCCAACATTTAGTTAATACTGTATATGCTATATACCGAGAGCATGTATTTTTAACTGTTGGCTGTTATTAAGAATTCATTATAGATGAACATGTAAAATGAATCATTTGACATAATGTAACTTGATATTGAGACGTCTGAAGGCAAAACGGGAAGAATGTTATATCTGAAATTAATATAAAAACTTCATAGTTATCTAGTTAGAATCAAAATGGGAACACATGATCTGTTTTTCATCTGTATTCTCAGTATCTCATATCCCACTGAGCAGGAACAGTGTTGAGCCTCTGCAGTTAATTGAGAAGTAAAGTGAAGAGGTGGTGTAATTTTTCTGTTGTTTACCAAAAAGCAGTACTGTGTCTGGTAGAATAAGTAGATGAGTAGATCATTTATGAAATGAAACATGTGATGATGTAAGAGAGGTATCATTTGAGAAACCTAAGATCATAGGTCCAGTGTAGACTATCTGAGACGGTGTGTTACTTTTACCTAGGTTTTCAAAAACCATTGGTACCATTCAGTGAGAATAATTTACAAAGGAAGAGTTATTGGAAACATACTTTTGAGCAACTAATTATATTATATCTAAAAAAAATGTATCACAATTTGAAAAGCTGAGTGGGAATGAATTGAGATGAGAGAAGTTTATTCCACATAATTATAGGAGGTTGGCTGTGTGGCAGATGATATATAAATGGTGAAATTTATTAAAATTGTTAATTACCGATATTGCAATATCAATATTTTTACCGATATCGATATTGCGATAGCGATATTTCAGCCGTTCTGCCATTGAAATCAATGGTTCGGCCAAAATTCAATATTGCGATATTGGTAGTATTGATATCGCGATATTGGTAAAAATTGCAATATCGATGGTATCAATATTGCAATATGGTTAAAACCCGTTTGATATCGGTAATTTCCAATTTTAATAAATTTCGCCCAATTTAAGTATAAATAAAGGAATTATTTATCTATTAAGAGTGCAAATCCTGAAGTTTACACAGGTAAGAACAATGATAAACAAGGTGCCCAAAAACACAACAGTTTAAACACATCCCTTTTATTTCAATGGTGACTCCATAAAATGCCTCTCTACATTTTGACCCTTCTCATAAAGTCACAAGGGGGTTTAGATGCAGTTGCCATTGAAATCGATGTGGCCTACTTGCAACTTATTACGATTCTGACACCTTGAAAAATGCCTCATCTGTTATTGCCCTTAGAATTGAATGTGAAGTGTAATTTTACCCCTGCATAATGCACAAAGACTTCATCTTGAACATACAGTATATTTTGGAACTGAGCTGTTATGTTGATACAAAGAATTTGAGATTTTAGTTAGGCAAAACCAGACGCTTAAAAGGTTAAATAATGGCTATAAATATAAAAGTGGACAAAATAAAAATATGTTTTTTTAATGTAAGATTTTTCTATGGTCAAAAAAACCCAGAGAAAATAATTTTTGAGATATGGTCAGTAAATATGTCGACTCATTTCCCCAATATGGTTGTCCTGAAAAACAGAATTTGTAGTTGAGAGTTGAAGTACATATTTAATAGAATAAAAAACAAACCAAGGGTAACTGATACTAACCTGAAAAGGAGCAGGTTAATAAAGAGAATGGCCTGACTGAGATCTGGGGGTTATTCACT
Organism: Pipa parva; assembly: GCA_019650415.1. Classification (NCBI taxonomy): domain Eukaryota; kingdom Metazoa; phylum Chordata; class Amphibia; order Anura; family Pipidae; genus Pipa; species Pipa parva. The sequence goes on from WMED01000056.1 coordinate 8,395, forward strand.
AAGGTGTGACTTCGATTGTCGAATTCGCAAACAGCGGATTCCCATAGTAAATCCGCAACAATTTCTCCATTGTAAAGTCGAAAAAATTTTTAATGTTAATATTGCGACAATTTTCCCATATTATCATTATAAAGAAGCGACTGCGACAGTAGCAGCCTATTGCGACTGTTTTTATCTGGCAAATTCACACCTATATGCAACAATTCGGACTTTAGTGAATAACCGCCATGGAGTTGAAAAGGAGGGTTTTTTTTTGCCATCTAAAGCAATTTTTTGTTTTTCTTTGGATTAACCATTTGGGTTGACCTTGATGAACACATATATTTTTTCCCTCCCAAATTACATGTACTATATTTTTAAATGACCTCTGTATACATCACAGCTGCATTCGAATGAGACATGATTGGTGGCCTCTTGAGCCAATTCTGCAATGAGGCCCTGTGATCTTTATCTCTTATGCCACTGGGTGTACATACTGTATTGGCATGGGAGGTTGCAGTTACCGTGCTCATGGAAGAAAAGGCCCAAAACTGCCCCCAGGTGCAGGAAACAGTTAATTTGATTAAAAAAAATTCCATTTTGGCGAAGTCTAATACAGATTTTGCCCTGGAGCCTTTAATCGTGTAGGTACAGCAATAATTATAATAAGAAATTACTTGCTTAGCTTAAAATGGGTTGGATGTCTTTCAGTTAAATGCAGTTCAATTTTTAACTAAGAATTTTTTAAAATCTTCCTAAAATAATATGATTAATTTAATCTTAAATATTAATTATTCTTTTTTTTTTTTAAGAAACATTGATCCAGGATAGTCTTGTAGCGAAATTGTAAAAAAAAAAAATGTTTGCAATGTTACAACTTGATCTTATTTTCATGATTGGTCAGGAGAAGCAGGAGAAAGTCATCATATAACCTGGTAAAACTGTCTGAAAAAAAATTGCATCAAATATATTAAAAACTTAAGATACAACATGAAAGGAACAGAAAAGAACACACATACTTTATAAGAACTGAACTACATTGAAAGATGAGAAACACAAAAAAACAAACAAAAAGTAACAATCGGGATATGGAAGGCCCTAGATGCAGATGTTATAGGGCTGCTGGGTTGCTCTAGGTGGGGCCTAGTACCAGTCATGACTAATTTGGCCCCTATAAATTAGTCAGCCGGGGAAGCTGATGCTATTGAAGCTCAATTCTCACCCAGGGAAAGGCTTTTAATGCAAAATATCAGCCATTTGGTGATTAAGCAGCACAAGTAGGTAGTTAGGCAAGCAGCATAGAAAGGTGGGTGGGCACTCAGTACTCTCTAAGTTCTGATACCATGCAAAGCCCCCTTCACTCTGCCCATAGAAATGGGGCTGATCGGAGGAGTGGATGGCTGCCCAATGCAAAATCAGCACAGGGGCCCATACCATTGTATGTATACCATTCTACTAATTTATAAAAATAAATATATTTGAGGCATTACTGAGTTGATTTATCTTCAAGCAACGTTGGAATGGCCCAATGGGAACACTGGGAAATTCCTTTCTGGCAGGCCAGTCCATCTTGGCTGAGACCTCCTTTCTTGCTGGCTGCATCACATGATGTCATAGGTGCGTGGGTGGTGCTTCACGGTGGGCCCACAACCCTCTGTCCAATGCTGTCTACAAGATGATATACGGAGAATTTAAAAATCAAAGAAATCAAGGAAAATGCCACTTTCCATAATTCCTTTAGGAACTATATCAAAATGCAGAAACACCTATGCACTTATATGTGTATATATGTATGTATATATATATATATATATATATATATATATATATATATATATATACATACAGTATATATATTTCACAAAAAAAGTTATTTACCATATTTAATTCTGACAGGGATGTTGGAGCACAGTAACATTTAGTGAGTTAAAGCAGTTCATTTTCTTAGTAATGTAATAATCAGTTAGTGCAGTGGTTCTCAACCTTTTTATTGCCGTGACCCTTTAGTATAATTCCCCATGATTTGGCGACCCCCATTTATTAATTATTATTGGGCAACCCCATTTAATCCTTATATTTCCAATGGTCTTAGGCGACCCCAGGCAAATCATTATTCGACCCCAAATGGGGTCGGGACCCCCAGGTTGAGAACCGCTGAGTTATTGCATATTGCTGTACTTGTATATAAAAGTTTGAGCACCCTTGGCAAATAAAATACTTTTTACTCTAAGTGAAAAGTGAAATCAACCTCTACAGGGAACATACTTAAACATGCCCTACTTCTGCAAAATATAATGCATTTTAATATGTTTGTGTATAATGTATCATAGAGGAAAAGTAAAACCTAAAAATGTGGCATCAGCAAAGATGCGGCTATCCTATCAATCAGTACTTAGATCCACCCCCACACACAGAATCCCAGTCTCCAGATGATTCTTTCAGCTAACTGGTTTGTTTTTTACAGATCCCTTCTCTCCCCACTATTCCTTTCTGAACACAGATGGGCTTTACTCATGAAAGTCTGAACAGTTATTAGCGCTGAATTCAGAATTTACAATTAGTTGCCGCTTCCCCTTCCTCGTGTATTTATCAATCTCTGCGATGTGGCAAATTTGCTTTTAGTTTAGACGATTATGATGGCCGCAGGCTTACAGAGCTATTCAAACTACTTTGTGTGAGCATGCTCAGGTAGTCCAGTTATTCTTCAAGCATCTGAGACTGTCAAAGTAGTGAATTTGACAAGGCACGCTACGGTGACCCTGTAGGTATGCGACGGTTTTAGCACTATCCTTGTGAATTCCTTATTTTTGTTGCTTTTTTTTACTTTGCTGATTGCAGCCATTTTTTATCTGCTGTGTAATTTCCACAGCTACTGTATGTATCTATAACAGCAGAAAGCCGAACAACATAAAAGTGATATGTCATTTTGAACAGTTTGAAACACATTAAATATATAAATAGCAGGTATTTTGAAAGAAATATTTCAGGGTGTTAATATTGTTTTTTTTTTTTTTAAGACATCTTGTGTCGATCCAAAGATTTACTACCATATTTATTTACATCACTAATTTGATTACATTAGTTCCCAGTATTTGTCGATACCTTGTACAATCTATTATTATTTCTGCCTGCACAATCGTTTCAGCACAGCTATCCACTACAAATCCCAAGGTGTAACAGATTTACCCCGTTAACAAGTATGCATTGATACGTATTTATATTTTCCCCACAGTGCGTCTTTGGGGGATTGTATCCAAAGCAAGAGCACTTCAATCGAAAATGCATCTGGTTTATGTAATGTACGTGTTGCATATTTTATATGACACCTTTTGCAATTACATTACTTGTAAGGTTCCCTTCCAATTACTCTTCCATGCAGATAATGACTGTCCAAGCAATGCTGCACAGTGGACAAGTGAATTTCCACTCCCATAGAAAGTAAATGTTTCAGCAGGACTTGTGCAGTTTTATGGGGATTCATATTTACTTCACAGGACACTGCATTGTTACTGGAAACTTATGTGTTTTTCATACCAGACATAAAATATTTATGCAGTGTTGCAATCAATAACATGTTACGTTGCTTCTGGCAGGCACTGTCAATTAAAGTGCACCTGTCACCTCAAAACTCTAATACTAATTTTGTTTCTACTAATGAAATAAATGTTTTTGTAAATATAAATGTATTTAAAAAAATGTACCTTTATACAGCGTTTCTCTCTGTCATCTTCCCTGTCAGCCTGACTTTTCTTTCCTGGGTCGGGTTAGGCGGGGCTAAATGATGATTGACATTATATCCCCTCCAATCAGATCCCTTAAATCATGACCTAGCAGTGGACTGCTAGATTAAATGGACTGCTACTCAGTCTGTAGATTTTTGGAGAAGTAAAATGTGCTATAATGCTGCTGGGACCCCAGACATATATTCATAATAGGACAAAACTTTTACTAGCCTTTTACTACCACTGGTACTGTCAGGCTGTGCCTTTGCATTCTATACATTGATATATTTATCAGTATAAATGTTGTGATCCTACAGAGGATAAGGAAAGGGAAAAGAAAATTAAAATATAGAGGTTTGTGCATGAGCTCTGGGGAATGTGCCCCAAAATGGAGGCTTAGCAATGCCCCATTAACCCTTTGTTACACATTGCCTAGTTTTATAAAATGACTTCTTTAAAAAGAGTGCTACATTCAACACTGGGATGTACATCACACTACAGCCACTCAAGTCTCCATTATCTGAGAGAATAGGCAAAGTCTATTCTTACCTCAAACAACTTGTACATGACCAGGCGAAATTTACTAAAATCTAAAACTATATTTTCAACCTTTTCGCCAGTTTTCTGCCCGATTCTTGGCTAAAAAATACTTTTCGATTTTAGAGCGAGAGTAAGCAAACTGACCATTTAAAGAGACAGTAAACCCCCATTATTAAACAGGTAAATGAACACTTATAAGGGCGAAATTTATGAAAGTTGGTAATTACCAAAATCGCGATATCGATAGCATCGATATCGCGATAGTGGTATTTTTACCGATATCGCAATATCGATACTACCGATATCGCTAAAATGAATTTCGGCCACGCCATTGATTTCAATGGCAGAACGGCCGAAATATTGTTATCGCGATATTGATATCGGTAAATACTGCTATCGCGATATCGGTAGAAATACCGCTATTGCGATATCAATTCGATCTATATTGCGGTAGCGGTAATTACCGACTTTCATAAGTTTCTCCCTTAAGGTGATATTTATAAAGTTTTCTGATGATTTATATAGGATCAAAAATACATTTTCAATGTGAGGAAAATGAATTAAAAAGGGACAATTGAAATGGAAATAAAAGATTTTTTTAAATAGGCGACACTGGCATAATAAATAAACACTGTTTTTCCCAACATTAAGTGGTCATAAAAATATATGATGGCTTTAATAATTATCCCCCTACTTAGATTTAGGATGCATTACAGTCCCTCAAAATCATTAAAAAAATGTATTATATGCAGAATGGAAATTGGTGATTATACTAGTAGTAACATTACGCATGCTACCGTAGGTATACACCCAGCAGGCTAATCAGCGATCATTTCTTCAATCTGATGTGGTTAACATGGAATGAGTCACTGCAAACAGCTGAACTAAATGTTGTCTGCTAAATGGTCCAGATATACTGTATTTAATAGAGCAATGAACAGAATTAGGGAACCCAAATGAACTGAATGACCCCTGAAGTGTCAGTGGTGTACATAAGGTGGGTTTATACTTGACTGTAATATCTACAGAAAAGCCCCACCTCATACCTGCAAAACCTGTTTGAGTTCCCTATTAGCTCTGTGTCCCCTGCAGTTTCACAGTTTGCGAAAGGCCCACTTTCTACCACTGCAATGTGCAAACCATGGTTACTTTCAGCTGTAGTCAAGAATGAGTTCCCCATGGAATTCTTGTCTGACATATCAGCAGTTAGCTCACTTGGTGTTCTCTTAGCCCTTTTATGTTTTAAAAGTATCAAGTTCACTTGAAATATCCAACGGACAGGTGTGTTTTTGTTATGAAACCAATAGTTCCATCAGCCACATACTGGTAGAGCAGCAAAGTACACATATGTAAAAGCAACAGCATTTCACATACTCTTTGTTTGCATAGATTTGCTTAGATTTTGTTTCAGTCTGAAGCCACTTGACTCACAGCTGTGCAAAGTGACCATGCAGAAAAACTGTTCAATGCATTAGTGAACAGCTGAAACACAAGCTTTTGAAACCAAAATAATCTCTATTCATTTTATATTATGTTTTAAAGAAATATATATACTTATGCAGGTAGGAAATATACAACACATTCACACAAAACAGACATTCAGCAATATTTCTTTATTGAGGAGCTATGTCAGGAACTCATCTGCTGCTGTAAGCCACAGAGATGAGCAGGTCTTTCCATTGTTAACTCTGAATAACTGTGTGCTCCCGCAGTGTGTCAAATATGTGAGTGGTTTTATATGCTGAATCTTAAGTTCTATTTGATATTCTAGAATAAGTTGCTATGATCTCCTACTAAAACTGTCAGGCGGGCACCAGTACAGGAGGGGGGGAGAAGGAGGAAGCAGCTGTTAAATGGAGAATGTGCAAGTGTTGGGTAGAACCTAGGGTGCGGAATCTAAGGCACACCCGGTCTTCACCTAGAGCCCCTGCAAGGAGGTTAGGGTTTTGCTGCGGTGCTATGCCAAGGTCGCGGCCCCCAGGACTACTAAACACAGGAGTACAGGTGGTAACTGAGTAGGATTGGTTAGGACTAATAGCAAAGGTCAGGGCTGGCAGCACAGAGTCAGGGTCAGGCAACAGAACAAGAGGTCTATGCAGACAGAATACTTTCGTTAACGAGATACAGGCCAAGGTAATACACAGGAGGTCAGAACAGGATAAATACACACCCAAGAACATAAGGAGCTCGATAATCAGGCTCAGGCCAGAGTGTCTGGTTGGTTTATATAGAATGCTGTGTGTGAGCACGTCCGTGACACCACGCCATTACCGCGACTGTCTATGTTGCATATGGAAGGGGATTTAGGCGCCAAATGCACACGACGCCCACGACTAGCCGACCCCAAGGAAGATGGCAACCACAATAGATGCCGACACTGAGTCAGAATGAGAAAGCGTGGGTAAGGGCGTCTTTTAAGCACACGTTTCCTAAAAAAAAATCACATTTGTTCATTTCACTTACATGCCAGCAGCACAATCAACCCACAATCTTTCCATATAAGCTGCTTGCTTTTATTTCTTCTGCATGCATAATTTAACAAATACATGACAGCCTTTGTAGCATTTCAGCTACATCCCTTATAGAGAAAGCTGGTGTCCTGGGCACTGGTTTCTACAGAGCATGTGTGAAAACCAACACTGAGGGCGAAATGTAAACAATTTTTACCAATAACGCTATATCGATATTGCTGTTATCGGAAGTTTGTCGATATTGCAACATTGGCAATATCGATATCGCGATATCGAAATTCGAATGAGATGTTTAATCTTTTTATTTTTATGGAAAATCCATAATATTGCTGGAAAATTCGATATTGCGATATCGATACTGGCAAAATTGCGATAATGCAGTTTAATGCAATACATCAAACTTGGCCTTGATAAACTAGCCACATACTTGTTTTTTTCTTGTGCCCCAGCAGCTCCTGCTGTTATAAAACAGAAAAGGTAATAAAGTCCAGGACTAGTAGAGGAAGATTGCAACCTACTCGGATTCCTGCTATAATGATTTTATTTTCTCCATAAATAATAATCATGAATTACAGAGAATTTAATTTGCTCTTGAAGTCCTTAGGGCTTAGGTAGAATAACTAGAATAAAAAGCAGCTCTATGCTCTACCGGTATGTCGAAGGCTTAGGGCAAAGCCTCAAGTTGAATGCACTGAAAACCAGGGAAGACTGTGAGTGGAAGAATAGGGAAGAAACTATCATAGGGATTCTAAAGAAGAATAAGTAAGATCTGCAGAGGAATCATGTGAGACTGCTCTGGATCTTTTTCCATATGGTAATATTATGTTATCAAAGCTCCTATATGTAATTTCATGGATGAACTGTTCCCTCAAAAAAAAAAAAAACACTTCAAATATAGAGAAATTCTCCCACCAGTTCCCTGAGATTTCCTTAAGGTTGTCCCACAGTCTGCCACAAACTTAGTAGACTTCATTTTGCTATTGTATGTGAACTGGAAATGTAGAGCATGTTTTCCTAACCTGGAAGATAATGTTTACTGAAAGTTACCAGTAGCAGGACATTATTTTCCATAAATTATATCTTTTACGATATCGTTTCTGTCAATGATTTTTAATTCAGTCTATAGTCAATAACCCAATATATGTAAGTAAGGTAGAGTGTACTGCATTACTGGCATGGTTGCATTAGCAGAAATTCAGGGAAATAGGAATATATGACTTTTAGGTGAATCCGCAACGATGCATTTCATCCCACAGTCAATATGTATTTCTAGTCAGTTTTCCAGATTTCTGAATAAAGCCATACTTGTGAATATGCATAATGAATGATGTCACAGTGCGATGGTATGTGCAAAAGACATTCATTTGTTTCACTTCCTGGGAAGCATATAATGAAGCTTTAACTCAACCCTGCTAGGAACTCCATTTTCTTGCAGCCTACAAGATAAAATTAAAATGTTCAGCTGGAAACTTTTCCTTCTTTCTAGATATAAGCGACAGATTTGTTAATGCATGTATAAAATAATAATGTTGAAATGGGCTGATTTTCATATGACACTTCTCAATTGAATTTTTTTCAGTGTAATTTAAAATAGATCATCTTCTAACTGGAAAAAAAAAATGTAATAATAGGTTTAGCATATAGATTGCTGGCCATGAGAGGAGATGATTTAACTTACTAAGATAGGGGAAATGCAATAACATACCTGTAACCTTGAACTGATGTTAAAACCTAAGGTAACCAATCAGACAACTGCTGATCAAGAATTGAGGGAGGGAGCTGACAACTTTTCCTGTATCCTTGTGCAGAAAGTATTCTCAGTCCACAAGTAAACACTTACCAAAACATACTGTTAGATAACCTCCCCAAGTTTCAGTATCTTTGTAAATCAGCGGTTCTCAACCTGGGGGTCACCACCCATATTCCCATAATGAAGTCACCACTACGACAGTAGCAGTCTATTGTGACCAAAAACTTGTTATTGAGGTTGCCAAATCATGGGGCATTGTACTAAAAAGGGTCTCAGGAATAAAAAGGTTAAGAACCACTGCTGTAAATAAATATCTCTGTCAAAACTCCTCGGAACATACTTATAAAGGAAATGCACACAACAGAAAAATAGACAGGCCACTAATACTGCCAAACTATTAGAAATCCTCAGAGGAAGAAATTTGGAGTCTCTGAAAAAATGTTTTGTTTTTTTCCATATCTCTTTATAAAGAACCATTTTGATTATAGGGCAAAATTTAATAAACTCGAAAAATCCCGATTTCACTTTTCTGAGTTTATTCCCACGAGATCTTGTTAAGTTTCTCACGGTAAATATCGCAAGATTTTTTTCAATCAATAATTACCGGCAAAAACTTTCGATCGAGTTTTTCGATCTTGAATTTTGGATAGAAAGGTAGCCTCGGCTTTTTCGAGTTTACTAAATTTTACTCTAATTAGCGTTGATCTTGAGGCCTGGTTCAGTAACCACTGACTGCTAACTAATTGTAGAAAGCTTTACAAGGCTTTTTTGTTTCCCTTTCTCTGGATCCCCTAGCTCTTGCAGGGATATCTATTCGTCTGTCATGTTTTTACATGCCAGATTTACATTTCAGGCTGGGCAAAATTTATTAAAATTGGAAATTACCGATATTGCGATATCGATACCATTGATTTCACGATATTGATATTTTTAACAGATATCAATATCACGATATCGGAATTTACAGATATCGGTAAACTGAATTTGCAACTATTTTGGCAATGCGAATGAAATTGTAGCAAGGTGAATTCGACAGGTAATTTCATTCTTTAGTCAATAAGGCCCAGAGTGTGCGATGCCATAGGCTAACTGACTATACCTCCTTGTGGAAATAATCACTGATAAAGCACTTCAGAGCAATTCTCTATGTGTCATTTCATGCAAAGTAAAATAACAAATATCAGTTTACATATGTTGAAAATATTCTATATTATGTATTTAAAACATTTCTTACCCTTCCCCCGTGCCTATGTCCCTGTCTAGGAGAGACATACCCTGTCTCAGTCACTGATATTACTAAAATATTGTAACTATCATTCTTTATTTATCGATCATTCATTTAAAATGGTTTAATGTACCAGTTCTTTTTCTGTTCTGATATTGTATTGTCATGTGGGAGATCAAATGACTAAATGCATTTTTACTGTTCACGAAAAAGAACTTTCCAAAAATTGAGTCAGGGACCTGTGGTGGGAGGATGTTTGCCAAGTAATAGCCTGTGATTGATGGCTTTTGGGACAGGCGAAACCTCTTCATAGTGGGTGCCCACTTCTATTACGCTAACTTTGTCCAGGCAGCTGTTTGCAGACAGGCAAAGTGATATAGTCCCTCTCAGATTTAATTGGTAATAATATTGATCACTGTAAAGCTAAGACTGCAGGTCATCTGAAAAGAAGAACATCCTGTATTATCTTGTGACAAGTTACATACTCAGAAAGTCACTATAAAGTCATTTTCTCTTATGTCTGAGTATATTACTGGACTATGTAATCTAATACATACCGAGACTTCTTTATTTCAACAGCGCACCGCCATCCAACAACAGAAAATTGAAAAGTTATTTATAACTGATGTATGACTCTTCAATACCTGAGAAGAATGTTTATGGTGCCTAAAGCACAAGGTAATGAACTGTGAATATGCTGAACTTGGAATTCCTTCAACTCGATCATGAAATAAATAGAAAGTTTGTGGAGAAAATATAAAAAAAAAGGTAGGAAAAGTCTGTAGCTGTTTGTGTGGGACTTTAGGTATAATGTTCATTTCTACAAACATGCATTACTTTGTGGGGACACAGGCTTTCTTTATTTAGGTATATCTACATGTGAAGATTAATGATTGCTTTACATCATATTCAAAACCCTTGATATCAGCGTGTTCCATTATTATATTTCCCCATACATGATTTTGTTGGCGGATACAGAAATAAAAGACACCTTTCTATGTGAGACCTTTGGGAGACAGTAACATACAGTATATTTCATTCATTATATACAGTACATGGAAATTAGATCCTCTAGCTATCATCGTCTGCATTTATTTAGATGTCACGGTGTAACAATAAGGACATCTAGTAATTATTTAAAATGCCGTTCCAAATCAGCCATGCCTTTTTCATCTCTGAAGAAATAGTCGTGCACATGATTTTTAATGTATAAAGAAAAGTTGAACCATCTCACCTCACTAAGTCAAAATAGTGAGATAAACCATGATAAATATGGAATTGGCAAATGGTGTAAAGTGACCAGTAAATTCTGTAAGACTTCAAGAAAAAATGTATCTGCTGCCTGATTTATAAATAATTGAAATAGGTTTATATGTTAAGGTTTAGCAATTACATGCAAGTTAATATCATTAAAGGAGTATTATAGTTAAGATCAATACTTACCTGATGGATCTAGCAGTAGTATACCAAGTGTACTGCTGCTAGATCTGCATTCATCTCATGATCCTCTGCCCAGGATTGAGAGGAATGCAGCGCAGCTCCTCCTCACTTCCTGGTTATATATATGACATGGGATGTGTCATAGGCTCTGCCCCATGTTCATTTTGCCAAAACTTTCATAAAGCACAGGCACAGAATGATTTTTTGCAGTTGAAGTTTCGTTGAAATGAGCAGGGGGTAGGAACTATGACATGTCCCATGGCATATACATACCCAGGAAATGAGGAGGAGCAGTACTGCATTCATCTCACAATCCTGGGCAGAGGATCATGAGACAAATGCTGATCTAGCAGCAGTACACATAGTATACTACTGCTAGATCCATTAGGTAAGTATTGATTTTAACTATAATTCATAATAATAACTATATTCTTCAAAGTCCTCCTCACCTCTGCTTATTCAAAGAGTGTTTTTTTCTGTGATGTGCATGAACTGTGCATTACTGACCTTATGTCCAACTGGTACCCCAATTAAACAGAAATACAAATTCTCTGGATTTTAAATGGCCACAGTAGTTATTAATAACTGATTAACATCCATCATATGTCATATGAATTAACACAAAAAATCCTTTTATACAGTCCGGATCACGTCAGTCCACACTTTTAATTACCGTACCAGCCACTAGCTGTATCCGACTCTGGCTCAGTGACTACATTAGTTGGGTCTTCCAACAACCTAGGATTGCTTCAACTCCTTCATAAGGGACCCAGCCCATCGAGGAGACAATTCCATATACCAAAAACTATACCATATTTCATCTTTCTCCAATACAACCATGGTTTCCATTTTATCAACTCCATCAAACAGGCAGACTGACATGATCCCCAGTCAACGCATGCCGGCATGTTCCCTCATGCTGGGGTATGCTGCCACATAGCCATAGCCACTTCTATAGCCTCCTGTATTTTTAAGTTGAACAAGTCCAAACCTATATCATTTAGATGCACTCCATCTGAATGAAAGAGGGATCTATCTCCTTCTATTTCCTTGCGTCTTACTGCTAAGTCCCCAGTATTTAGGATAAATCTGGATTTGACCTATTTACCTTTATCCTTGCTCTATCTATAGAGACATGTGATTTTGCTCCCCTCTTAACCCATCTTGGGATAATTTCTGACCATATTATAATCAAGCCCTTAATCCTTGACCATAGCAATAGACAATCACATTTTATGTCCTTTATTAAGAATTTGAACGGCAATGACCCCAAATCATTACTCCCCGTGTGTAACACTTTTATATTTGGAGGAGAGAATGCCACAAACATTTTATCTTTCAAAGGGGGCATCCCTCTGTAAACCCCTATGACCTACGCAACAAACATCTACCTCCTCCCCCTCCTCATTGAACCTTAACTGCCTCCCATTTTTTAAACACTGGCCCTCTGTTCCACCCAGTAAATTAAAGAAAGTCCAACAATCCATATCTTACACCACTCTACACCTTTGAAATAATTCTCCACATATCTATGGGACTTCATTCCTTTCTCCTCTGATGGTGTGGCGAGATGCTGGAATCCGTCCCACTGAAACCGTGATAGAAAATCAGCAATGTCATTAATTTCACCTGGAATATGCCTTGCCTTAAATAATATATATTGTTGTAGGCACCTCAAAACCATATGCCTCAATAGTACTAACACTGTGGAGGATGGTGATGACAGTTTATTGATGCACATCACCACTGCCATGTTATCACAGTTAAACCTTACTGTCACTCCATAATTCAATAACTACCACAATTAGGAATAACTAAAAATGTAAGATTTTTCATCAAACCTGTATCCTTCCTCTCCTGTGGCCAACTCTCTGCGCACCATCGTCCTCTGAAATAAGCCCAGAACCCTAATGATCCTGCCGTGTACATAAACAATTCTAAAGCTGTGTTAGTAATCTGTTCTGCTAACCAGTAAGATCTACCATTGAATTTGGATAAAAACTCATTCCAAACTGCCAAATCCGCATTATGATTCCTTGACAGCTTCATAAAATGATGGGATTCTTTCACTTTGCTAGTCGCCAACGCCAAACGTCTTGAAAAAATTATACCCATGGGGATTACTCTCGTGGCAAAGTTTAACTTTCCTAAAAGGGACTGCAGCTGCTTTAAATTTCTTGGCTGATGTGACTTCCTTAATAGTCCCTTTTAAGACCTCCACCTTGTCATGTTGCAACCTAAACTCCATCTGTACAGTATCTAGCTCAATACCCAGAAATTTTATCACTGTACATGTATCCTCTGATTTGTCATGTGCCAGCGGCACCTCGAATTCTCCATCCACATCCTCAAGGACCTGCACTAGCCTTGCACTGACAGCCGACCATGCAATTTCTTACAATTTTAACTGCAACAACATGGCACTAGCTTTACATAATTATTTATTGGAAGCTTAGTTAAACAGGGATATTGTATACATTTGCCTTGCATTGTATCTTTTGAGTTCAATTGTGCTTCCATGATTTGTTTTATGTGAAAACAAACATTGGTACTTTGTATAAAATAATTATTAATTAATGGTAATAAGTGTGATGGCAAGGCACTTGCCCACACCAGGGTTCAGTTTCGCTCCCTCCTCCAGCGGTGACAATTTTTTTTGAGCTACAAAGGGGGAAGAGTGCACTCTTCCAATCACAACTTGCTGATGTCCAATGAGAAGTGTCTGAGATCATGGGCAGGGCTAGGGAGATGCGCTCTCAGCCACAATAAGGTGGCTAAAGAGCTGCATATGGATTGAGAGCCGCACTTTACCGACCCCTGGCCCACACATTCAGAACCTGTAACTATTCTTGGGATATTCTTTCTGACCCACTTTTATTATGATGAACTCTCCTCGTACTAAATAACTGGGAATATCTTCAACTAAAACACACATACTTTTGTCTCCAACCCCATTTCTTAGCATGTGAGAGTGGCATTTCCTTCACATCTCTAGGAAAGTATACCTTTGAGGGCTAAGAAAGCCATTGAAGGGAAAAAAATGCTATAACATGAGGGAAGGAGAAGAAGCTGAACCTTTTCCTACAATTTATTTAAGAGAAATAGACATAGAAATCTCTGGACTCTGAGGGGAGATTACACTAAAGCTACAAACAGCAAATAAGGAAGACGACCCCCCCAATATAATACAGAGCAGTAGAATGTAACTGGACAGAAACAATGACCATTAATGAGGAGAGAAGCAGTAAGATGGAGTTTCATAAGTATGAAGGTCAGAAAAAGATACTCCCTAATTAATGCAATCAGAATCTCATCTACTTAGGAGTTGATGCTAGAGTTTAACTGTTTTAATTGTTTTTAGCAGTGTCCAAGAAATGTAACCTATGTAAAATGTAATGTAGTCAATACACAGCAGGGCTGAATTTTAGCCAGGTCATGCTGGGCTGGAGACGCAGTTTGAATGGACTTTGGGACACCTGACCTTGTCACATTACCCAGCAATTTACAGCAAAACCGTGTGAACAGTAAATCAACTGGATATAAAGTAAAACTGGCATCTTTTCTGTGGCATAGGAGTGTCCTGAGGGAAATTATATTTCTTCTCCATTAACATAGATTACAATGTGTCTTTTTACTAAAATACAATGATTTAATAGTATGGGTAATTGGAAGTTTCAGATTTCAAATGAGCAGTGAAGCATCAAAAATAGGTAGGATTCCCAAAGTGCACATTGAATTACATTGTACATAGACAACCACAAACTTAACAAAATGATAGGTTCTACATGATGATCAGCCTTTTTAACTTTAGCTTCAGGTCAGAGTGGCAGATTGTTTGCTAGGTACAGTTACTGTATTTACTTAATTTATAACTCTAATTTCAGACTTGACTGCACAGTAAAATGTAAAAGGACAACGGGAATGATTTTATAAACAAATTTCAATTTTTATTTTCATATATATATAATTTTTAAATGTCTATTCTATTTTACCACCATGAAATTGTGTTCTACCATAAAAGCCCTAGGGTTTGTTCTCACCCAATATGCACATTAGATACGTGACTGCTGTAGAAAATAGCTCAACTAAAATGTAACTCTTCTGGGGTCATTTTCTGGGGCTGAAGATGTCCAGTATTTCATAAAGGAAATGACTAAAGAAATGTATCGCTGCGTTGTGCATTACCTACAACATCCTTCCTTAAGACATGTTCAGGCAAATATTGATTGCAAGCTCTATGGGACGGTGGAATACCTTCAAAGTTACTGCTACAGAATAGAATGCTAACTCTGAATTTTAATTTACATGCCAAAATTTGGCCATAGTTGTTCTTCTAAATTTCAGTAATTGCTGAAATTTTTCAATTTTTCAAAATTGAAAGACAAATATTTTTCTGTTTGTTTCTCTCAAAAGCATAAGTATTTAGTCAACTCTGAATATTATAAAAATTCCTGATATTTGTCTGAATTATAAATTCTATAGAGTAATGTCAATGTAAACAAGTAGTTGTCTTGTTGATGTATAAATGTACCACTTTGACAAGTTTACATATTCAGCAAAGATTTTTATTTTCTGTGACTTCTCGCACAGTTCATGGCATTACACTGACTGCCTATTCATGCCTATTTCCCAGTATTTATAATATGTTGACGTGACAACTGGCGAAGAAGTACTGCAATGTATGTGGATTTGATTTCTCCAAAGGAAAGTGGTGACATTTTATATTATGGTCTTAGAAAATGGTGAAATTTAAAAAACTCGAAAAACCTCACTTTTGTCTTTCCGAATTTATTCCCACAAGATCTCGGCTGTTTCTCGTGGTAAATAAAGATCGATTTTTTTTTTTTGCGTTTTACTATTGGAGTTTTCGATGGAAATTTAGCCCTTAAGTCGGATGGCTACCTTTTCAGCGAAAAATCCAATTAAAAAAAAATTGGGTCTTTTTGAGTTTATTAAATCTCTTCCACAAATGTCAACATGAACTAGGAATTGTCTTGTATTGATGTAAAAACCGTTGTAAGTCATGTAACTACTCTCTGGTAGTTTATATATATATATACAGTATATATATATATATATATATATATATATATATACACACACACACACACACACACACACACACACACGCACACACAGTATATATACTGTATATATATATAGATATTGTATTGAAGAGAAACACAGATTGCTAAATCTGTCTAACTTTTGTAGTCTAACCTGGAATTTTCCTCTCAGTTTCCATTAAGGAACGGATAATTTATAAATGGCAAGACTGAGTAATCAAGTCAGTGAACAGATACTGGCTAAATACAACTGTGTAACTGAAACAATTATCTTATAGTTTTCACAATTGATAACTCCAACGCTAGACACAATAAATAGACTGACATAAAAAAAACTATAAAACACTGAACCTAAAAACATATTATTGAACTTACAGTACATAATATAGAAATTTACAAAATATATAAAAATAATCTTGCCACTGAATCAGAACTACAAAATGTCAAAGGACTGTCTTGCTCACACTGAGATTTTGCTGTGTTTTTGTGGATCTTTTGCAGTGTTAAATGACACTTCTCTTCATCTCTAACCATAGAAAGCAGTACAATATTAGAATGAATATTGGATCCCAAAGTGAGTCACTTTTGTTCTCTCCAGTGATATGGCTAATGGCTACTGATCTATTTTCATATAGATCATGACCTGTGTAAGATATCATCCTATTGTAATAATTACAACTTGTAAGCAATTTGTTGGTAGAAGTCAGAAATGAGCCTATCAGAATGAGGTTGATAGAGCTTCACTACATAACACTCCCGGTATCAGATTAAAGTGATCTCTCTCATGATCTATGAAGAATGCAGATGCGTCTGGATCTCCCTTCTGTTTCGGGGTAGTCTTCTTGCCTTCTAGCCAATAGGTTGTCATATCTCCTTTACCCTGTTTAACAATTTGCATTACATGGTTGGAGTAAAATAATATTCATATTTATAACTGCATGCAAGACAATTTTTTCCATGCATTGGGGGTAGGTTGGAATCAGGACAGGGAGAGACTGTGATAGTCAATAAAATGGCAATAAAATAAAAAAGAAAACATTTGTATTCTTTGTGTGGCCTGGTGCAAAGTGATCCACAGTCTGATACTGGTCCCTGGCCTAGTCATTGTGGGACCACTGTAAAAAGGAACTACTATATTGCAGATATGGTCCCAAACGTTAATAAAACAAGGAATTTGTGATACATTTCCCTATTAACAGTTCATCTTTAAGCCATTTATCAGTATACAAAATAGTACACAATATAGTAGATCAGAGTAGCTACATGGATTCAGGTCTGTGATCAGTTTGAGGGTTGTTTCTTGGAAAAGTGGCAAAAAAAGTCAGGAATGTAATTAGAGGGATAGCAGAGGTTGTGGCCACTGCTGGACTCCATTACCTCAAAGGCCACCAATTTCACCACCAAAGAGGTGTGTGTTAGGTATGGGGTTGCCAGATTTAGGAAGCAGTGTTGGACTGAACCACCAGGACATCATGATATGTTTCTGTGAGTAGTATAAAAAATGTAAGTGTTTATAGACAAAAAAGAGTTAGGATACAAGTAAATAATAGAGACTGAAGAGGGGAATGAAGAGATAAGAAAAATATATTTTGCCCATTGTGCCCCTGACCTGCTGTTTCCCAGTGGATCCCTGATCTATTTCCTGGTTACCCTTTATTACTTGTTTCCCAGTAGATCCCTGGTCTATTTCCTGGTTACCCCTTATTACTTGTTTCCCAGTGGATCCCTGATCTCTTATTTCCTGGTTACCCCTTATTACTTGTTTCCCAGTGGATCCCTGATCTCTTATTTTTTGGTTACCCCTTTTCACTTGTTTCCCAGGGGGACCTGATTTCTTGTTTCATGGTGGGCCCAAGCACTCCAGTCCAACTCTGGCAGGGACCAGTGCACAATCCCACTTGATGGAAGCAGATTTGGGAAAAATTATAAGAATTTATACATGCATATATAATTCACATATTATTTATTCAGGTATTATTAGATGTAAATGTTTGTTCCTGCTACTGCTCAGTCCTAAACTAGAGTTTGTCTCTCTGTTCTAGTTTTAGGTGAAATACTTAAAACATTCTCTACTTGGTTGGAAAGGTTTGGAATTATTAAATCACTATATGAAGGAAGCACTGAGACTGCAATAGCCACATTGCTATTGAAAGTCACATTAGTAGATCAAATGAAAGGGTAATGCATCTAAATAAGTGGGTCACTGTAGTTATACAGAAAATCAACATTCATCATTATCAGTGAAATGATTAATGGAAATTCAGTGTGTGACATGGTCCAGAAAACTTTATGGTAGATAGCACTGTAAGAGGTTAGCTTTGCTATTAATACATAAGTGAACAGGACAACAAATGATCTTTTATAAAATACCTTGACTTGTAGTGTCCCTCGGCATACAAGTATATAACCTCCAATTTGTTTTAGTAGGTCATGAGCACTGGAACTGCACTGTATTTTGAGGGCTGGAAGAAGAATACACATATAGTAGAAATGTTAGCTTTTAAAATGTATATTAAAACAACAAAAGAAGAAGGAATTCTACCTTTAAAACAACACTGAGGGGGTTATTCACTAAAGTCCAAATTGTTGCATATAGGTGCGAATTTGCCAGATAAAGACAGTTGCAATAGGCAGCTACTGTCACATCTTTATAATGAGAATATTGTTGCAGTTGCGACTTTATTATGGGAAAATTGTCGCAATCTTAACTTTAAAAAATTGTTGCGACTTTGCAATGGGGAAATTGTGGCAGATTTGCTATGGGAATTCGCTGTTTGAGAATTTGACAGTCGAATTTGCACCTTAGTGAATAACCCATGTCTGTTCCATGATGTATTGCTCAATACAGATTATTTTTAAAAAAATTCAAAATTTAGGACATAAATTTGGTTGCCTAGGAGCCCCATATTTGGAATAGCCCTGCTAGATATCTGTCTTTCTTGCCTAATGGCAATCAGGATGACAATCTAAAGACGGATTTAACAAAAGATGGCATACACTTCAATTAACCTACAGGTGTATACTTAAAAGGGAAATTTATAATATTTTGCCCCATTATCATCATTATTTTGTGTTCCCTGCACTTTTCAATTTGATAATTTTATATATTTGTGGCTAACAAAAATTATCGATGTCAAAAAAGGTTGATCAGTTAAAACCAGTACACTCATTCCATTTCTGATCAATAACAATATTTGTAGCACCCCAGAGCAGCAGCAGAGAGGATGGGAGTAGTAATTTGGGTGGTCATGGTAGTTAACTTCATCAACCTCTCATGCCATATCCTGGGGATGTCACAGTGGAAGGATGGGGAGTCTGCGGATAGTGGTGGTATTTTCCGCCGGGGCACTCCCTGATGGTGGTTGTAGCCCTCCACTGCCTGAGATGTTGTAGTAAGAAGTGCCAAAGTGAGTGAAATACAAACAATGTTTTCCTTCTTTTACTCCAGGTTAGATGCTTTATACAGAGCCAGGCATATATAAACATATGGGGATCCTCCCTCTTTGAACAGCCTACAGCCAGAATTACATTATACACACAAAAGTCCCAAATTTTATCTAGTAAAAAGTTCTCTTTTCCCCAGGTGATATGGTTTTCTTTAATTTCTCCATTAATCTTGTTGGACTAAGTCAAAATCTTACTTGTTCTCAACACAAGAGGTCTATACAGGGGTGGTTTCTGCCACATGGAGCTTCCTGTTCTTTCCCTGGCTGCCGGGTCTATTCTCCCTTTCTCCGGCTGCCGGGACTATTTATTTCTTTCAATTCAAATCAACTGTCCTCTGGTTCCCATTTCTGTGAAACCGGGTTACTTCACTCTCCAACACTCGCTCTGTACAGCAAAACTCCATTTCTCCCTTCCTTTCCTGCACTTCCTTGTACACACTGGTAGCAACTTCCTGTCTCCTCTCTGGCCCTCCTCTATGTGTCTATGCAACCTCTCCTACCTGGAGCTGTTCAAACAAGTTAACATATACAGAACAGATCATAACTTTACATTCTCTTATATGCTTATAAATAATGCAAAACATTATACTGTATACAGTAACAGGGTTCAACTTAAATTAGTAGTGTATACTCCTGTATACTACATATTGCCATTCTTTTTCAACGTCAAAACTAATCCTACTTGGGCTAAAAACGCCTTTTGGATAAAAAATGGTCCTATTGGGCTTAATAAATATCAATATTGGTGATCGATATACTGTATATTAGCATCAGTTAGCAATAATTCAACTAGCAAAAAGATAATCCATTTTTTATTCAACTTTTAGAAATATCCCCCTTAATGTGGAGGGGGGGATTTATAAATTAGTTCTTATAGTCACCACTCTACTTAAAGACAGGTTCTGTCAAAATTTTGAAGTTTGAAGTACATTTTCAAAGGTCCCAGCCATCAATGGCAGTTTCTGCCCAACTGTATTAGTGATCTGTGAGCCTCTAAACATATTGCTTTCTTATAGCCATGTGTATATGCCTTCCTTTAAATGCAAGGGGAGACTCCAGTAGCTTTATCGTTATTGATCTCACCTACAATGGAAGCCACTGACTTCTGGAACATCTCGTCTAGCTACAGAGCTAAGCAAGTCCTACATATAATAGATGACTGGCAGCTCTGATAGGTTGGTTAGGCCCTGGATAATAAAAAGTGTGCCAACTAGTCAGGGATAATGTAAATAGCATGTTGTTCCAGCAAAAACTCTAATGTGGATGAAAGCGTTATATAACTAGGGAATGAAAAACAGAGTAGCTAAGTGAGTGGGTTATTTACTAAAGTTCAAATTGTTGTGTATAGGTGTAAATTCCCCAGATAAAGACAGTCGCAATAGGCTGCTACTGTTGCAGTCACGTCTTTATAATGAGAATATTGTCGCAGTCGCGACTTTATTCTGGGAAAATTGTCGCAATCTTAACTTTAAAAAATTGTCGCAACTTTACAATGGAAAAATTGTAGCAGATTTATAATGGGAATCCGTTGTTTGTGAATTTGACAGTCGCATTCGCACCTTAGTGAATAACCCCGAGTAGCAGAGTAGAGTGCAAAAATTACCGAGTCCCTACATGCCCTCATTTCTGTTTTGTGGCCAGCTTGTTTGTAAATAAATGCATGGCTTACTGCACCTCTTACAGTAATGATTTCCATACTTGGGAACCTGATGAGCTCCCCCATCCTGGAATTCCATCCTACATGGATGGGGCAGAGTTTAAGGAAGAGATTCATGTCATCATGGGGGTGGGACTAATGGGTTGGAAACCAATTGGGTTGGTTTGTGGGCTAAGAAGGATGGAATTTTGGCAGGAGGGGTGGGGCTATACATTTCTCCTTCTTATTCTACCCTTGAACTTGAGGGTTTCCCCAGATACCCTGTGTTTGCTTTGCAATCCTGGAGTCTCTTGGTGAAAACCCGGCAAATTCCCAGCACTGAGATTCCACTCAAATCAAATGATAATATTAATAATAATATTAATAAATAGAATCCCAAGACCAAAAAGAATTTTCTAAATGATTTCTGAGAAAGAAACATGTCATAACCAGGGAAACAAGCAGAAAAAAGCTTGAATAACATCTTCCACCATTCTAGGCAAGTTTAACAGGTGAGGAGATGCTGGGACATGCACTGCTGCAACAACTGAAGGAAATAGTTTCCCAGCTATTATGGAAAAGCTGCTTGTAAATCTACCATCAATACGTAATATTATTATTATTGTGTTAGCCAAAACGAGCAGTCTGGAGCAGTTTAAAAAAGAAAAACATATCTGGAAATTTTTGCAGAGTGAATAATCTGTTTGCATGCTGTCATTTGAAACCTTTCAGCTAAAAGGAAATCAATAAGATCATTAACAACAAGCACAAGTAGACAGTTCCTTTGTGAGACTGCGTTGCACTGATAGGTGCTAGGATTACGTAAATTTTGCAGATTAGCTATCTCCAAAAGCTTTACAGTTTAAAGGTGCTGTCAACAGTTGCTACTCACTTCCCCTTTTACTTCTGCTTGGTTTGAAGGTTATGTTATGTTGTTGAGTCACAAAGTGAAAAGGGATTATTACGCGAGTCTTGTGAGTGCATATTTTCTGCCAACACTTTTCTTCCACTTTAAGGCTGGGTTCACATGAGTGTATGTTGTGCAGAGCATCGTACTCTTGTGTAAAAAAAAAAAAATACGGCTTAATGAAAGCCGATGATACTTACCTAGTTCCAGACACACGAGCGTATGATGCGCATACCCTGGGTCAGGAACGCTGTGTGTCGCATTTTGGCCAGTGTATATACGCCGCACCCAAAATGCGACACACAGGAAGTGCTGTGAATGCAGAGGGAGCGTTCACACTGTCACTGGTAAGTTCAATTGAAAAATACGCCGGAGTGTATTTTTCTTTTTTTTTTTTTTCTTCACACGAGTGTAAAGTGCGCTGCGCATCATACACTCGTGTGAACCCAGCCTAATTCATAAATAAATAAATAAAACACAGTGAAATTTAATAAACTCAGAAAAGGTGGATTCTGCTTTTCTGAGTTTATTCCCGAGAGATCTCGGCAGTTTCTCACAGTAAATATCGCAACATTTTTTCAATCGATATTTACCAACAGAAACCTTTCGATCTAATTTTTCAGTGGAAAGGTAGCCATAGTTTACAGTATGATGACAGAAAAAAAACTGTAAAAAAAAGCACAAAAAAAAAGGGAGCATAAAGTGCCTTATCAATGTATCAAAAGAGATGGATAGCTTTAAAATATCAAAATCACCATATATCGTAAACAGTGATGTGACTGAAAACTAAGTGAAAAATCTCCATGATGCCATGAACAAGATAAATCACCAGATCTAAAAGCTTTGATGCTTGTAAACCTCCACACTGCATGATGAATCCACAGTATTACAAAGTTTGAACATAATTTTTGATGATGATTGATAGCAGATGGAGTACATCAATTTTCCAAAAGGACTGGAATATAATCTCGTCCCACCATCATAAGGAACCAGAAAAAACTTGCATAGTGTAAAATACCTTTTAATCAAATCACTGTTACATGTGAAATTATACTCACATGGGGGTTATTCAATAAGGTGCGAATTTGACTGCTGAATTCGCAAACAGTGGATTCCCATAGCAAATATGCTACAATTTCCCCATTGTAAAGTTATGACAATTTTTTATTGTTAATATTGTGACAAGTTTCCCATAATAAAGTCGGGACTGCGACAATATTCTCATTATAAAGACGCAACTGCGACAGTAGCAGCCTATTGCAACTGTCTTTATCTGGCAAATTCGCACCTATATGCAACAATTTGGACTTTAGTGAATAAACCCCACAATATAAAAGATGGATAAAAACATATCTTTTGTGTGTTGCACTAATAGCCAGCCTTCTGAGACCTCTCTATGTGTTTCGCCGCTTGTCTAGAGTCTGCGGCTTCCTCAGGAGTGAAAATAATATAATGTGCTGAAATCCACCACGGTTCCCAATTTGTATATTGAGGCCCTAATTCACCATAGTGTGAAGTGAGCCGCAAAGCGTTCGGCTCACTTCGCGCTTGGTGTTATGCGCATGCTGATGTCCGCACATGGGACATCAGCATGCGCATTAAAGGGATTCCCCTCCCGGCGAGAGCACTCGAGTCTCTTCGCCGGGAGGGGAATCCCTTTAATGCGCATGCTGAT
The DNA here is from genome assembly GCA_019650415.1 of Pipa parva. Classification (NCBI taxonomy): domain Eukaryota; kingdom Metazoa; phylum Chordata; class Amphibia; order Anura; family Pipidae; genus Pipa; species Pipa parva. The sequence goes on from WMED01000056.1 coordinate 32,252, forward strand.
GTCCGCGTGCAGGACATCAGCATGCGCATAATACCACTTCGCACTATGGTGAATTAGGGCCTCAGATTCCCGTGGGTAAAGTCAGAAATACGTCACACATCCCTTCTGGCTTCAGCGTTGGAACGCATATGCCGAAGAATATTAAAAGGCTGTGTCGCCGGTTGATGGAACACATATGCACTACAGCAGCTCTAGTAAACAGGCAAACACAGAGATAGATGTAGCCATACTACTAATGTAAAGTATGGCTACTTTACCATTGAAAAATTCAATTGAAAAACTTGATCAAAAAGTTTCTGTCAGTAAATATCAATTGAAAAAATCTCGCTATTTTTATTGCGAGAAACTGCCGAGATCTCGCGGGAATAAACTCGGAAAGGCGAAACCGGCCTTTTCCAAGTTTATTAAATTTCACCCATTTAAATCTTAAAATATTTGCATGCCACCCCATGTAATCCACTCATATCACGTACTGCCTGCATGTGGGTTTGTGCCTAAGGATGTTAGTATACTTATATTGGTCATTCTGGCTGCAGAAACAGTGCATGAGTCTACATGTTGATGCAACTGCATGCAATTTTAATCTGATGGACTACCTGCAAATTCATATGCTGCATGCAAATTATTGTGAATAAGCGTGTCTTACATTTAGCTTTTGACACTGGATTGCACAATAATATACAGTATAAGAAATTATTTTAAAAAAAAAGAATAACTGGCAAATTTGACACAGTGCGCTTTGCTGAATTCAGTACGCCAATGCTTGATGAATTGGTGCATTACCCATTCAACCAAAGTAGTACCAAAGTGCTGCGCTTGCAATAGTCATAAATAAGCATCCAAATTGGTCAAAATTGACCACATTGCAGAACTTGCTAAATACCTGTACCTGAATATGGGGAAGTAGTGAATGAATGGGAATTCAGATCTTTATCTGTCTGTTTGGGCTTTCAGGAATAAGCCCCTAAAAGTTCTACACAGTCCCATCAACATTGCAATGTGAAAAATGCCTTTGAGAAAATAGATTCCCTGCAGTGTGGGAGTTCCTTCAGCATCCAGCAGTGGTAACAATACCTGTGAGTAGATGCACTCATGTAGGGATGAAATATATTCCTAAGACAATCAAAAAAGTAACAAACTTATTTTAATGTACAGTAGAAAAGATAAAAATTGGTAGAGCAAGTGATATTCCATCAGGAAAGCCTTGGATTTGAATTCTGGACGATATCTAGTGCACCTTGCAACCCAGCAACTAGGTGATAATCATGGACACATCACAACAGTAATTAGTATTTTCATACCATCAAAACTCTAATTATTTTACAATAAGCTTTGCCCAAAAAGTCATAGTTTGAGCAGAAGAAGGTCGTCTTCCAACTATATTATATTCCACATTATCTCACAGAAACATTATGCTAATCAGCTTTAAGCACTGATTAATATAGCACAATAGTTTCAGTTTCTGAAGGTCATCTGAATAGCTAATTCTGGAACTGAATATAATATACAAATGGATTTCATGTTTCATAGAGTAAAATCACCGGATACTTGATAACGCTCTTAATGTCTCAAAGAGGAGAATCGTGCATATACTTTGAACAATATGGCAATGTGGATTCCCAGCTCCTGCAGAGTTCCAAACTAGGACCTAAAAATGGGCATATCTATTACATATTGCTAATAAAATGTTTAATTTTATTCTAAATCATCATCATTTAGATTGTAAGCTCTACGGGGCAGAGACCTCCAACCTCTTGTGTCAGCCAGCCTAGCACTTAAATTGGGTGAAATTTACTAAACTCAAAAAGACCAAATTTCGTCTTTTTGAGTTTATTCTCACAAGATCTCGGTGATTCTTGTGGTAAATATTGATCTTTTTTTGTTTGATATTTACCGATAGAAACTTTTAGATTGAGTTTTTGAATGGGATTTTTTGCAGGAAAATTAGCTATACTTTACATTAGTAGTATGGCTGCCTTTTCAGTGAAAAATCCAATAGAAAAACTCGATAGAAAAGCTTCTATTGGTAAATATCGATTGATAATAACGAAAGATATTTACGGCAAGAAATGCCGAGATCTTGTGGGAATAAACTCGAAAGACAAAATCAGGTCTTTTTGAGCTTATTAAATTTCACCCATTAATAGGGCTTTAGATTTCACTCAGTAAACTCAGAAAGACCGAGAGAGGTTTTCCGTGTTTAATACATTTCGCCCATTAATAATATTATATAGTGTTGTATCTTTGTTATACTTGTTTTATATAATGCACTTTTCCCAAGTCTGTATTATATTCGTATCGATAAATTGGACAGTGCTGCGTAAATTTGTGGGACTTACATAATTACGTTTTTCACCAGATTTAATTTTTGATTGTAATGACAATTTTGTAATTATAAGCATTTTTTGTGCAAAAACGTGATTTATCCCAATTCCACCCATTTTTGCACTTACATTTTGCCCAGGAGTTTGTAACGAGTCAGAAAAACTGTAAATAGTTGGGGAAAAACAGATTGAGAATGGGAAGAGAAAACTGGACCTTTATTTAACATGCCCCTTGGAATTTGTTGGGTTGGGTAAAAAACAGTTTAATAAACATTTTTTTTTCTAAATAAAAAGCCTAATTTGATTCATTTATTAACGACTTGTGAATTTATTTGTCTCTTTCCACAGCAGGCAGCAAATTAGTGCCAGACATTTCTTTCCTTAGTGCTGTGAAATAGCAAAGGCTCAGTAAATCTATCTGGTCTTCTCTATTACTAGTTTGTATTATGCAGCTAAAATAACTCTGTATATTATCATCTAATAGCTTTCTTTCAAAAGTCATGTCATTTTTCACACCGTGGGTATCTAGGTACTTCTTTGGAGTTGGCTATTTGATCATATACTGGATGCTGTCAGATGGAGGGTGGGGGTGGGGTAAGTCACTGACCCTCTTCAGGGTACTCATCCACATCTTCCTGGCAGGGTTAGTATTAACTACTTTTAGCTGAACATATATCTCACTTACTTGGCAATCAGCACAGGGAGGTGGGACTAGCTTTCTTATTATACAACCCCCACCTGCTCAAGGGGAGAATGTGGGGTCCCAAAGACCACTGCATTATTTTAACTTGAATTTTCCCCCTACTCCAGTTGGGGTAGGGGGATTAGAAGGGGGTCCAGTGGATGCAAGAAGTACCCTATAAATCTTTATAAATTCACCCATATACTGTATATATATGTGAAAACATCTTTATTTGGGGTTTTTTACTTTTCAAAAATCAGATCCCTGCTATATTGTGATTTAAGGGATCTGATTAGAGGAGCTATAATGTCAATCATCATTTAGCCCTGCCCAACCCAACTCAGGAAAGAAAAGATGGGCTGCCAGGGAAGATGAGAGAGAGAAACGCTGTATAAAGGTACATTTTTTAAAATACATATATATTTACAAAAACTTTTATTTCTTTAGTAGAACCTAAATTAGTATTAGTTTTGAGCGGACATCAGCGAACGCTTTAAAGGGATTCCAGTCTCGGCGAGGCTCGACTTGAGACGCCTCTCGAGACTTGAATCCCTTTAAAGTGTTCACTGAAATCCGCGTGCAGGACATCAGCCAGCACATCACAGTCTGTGCGAGCTGAGGTGAAGCATCGCAAGGTGAGTTCGCACCTTGCTTAATTACCCCCTAGGTGTAGAAATGATGGGAACCTGCAACAATGCACACCATGTGATTTTACCTTCACTTGTTGACTCCATTCTGGAAGCTGTATTTACTGTATCTCCAAATAAGCAGTACCTGGGCATTTTTGTGCCGACAACACCTGCAACCACTGGACCTTTTAAAATAAAGAAATGAGATAAATGGGGAAATCCATAGATAGTTTAGATAGTTTTCATTGTTATTGGGAGCTTTAAATACTGGAGTGTTAGTTTTCAATATGTTCAATTTGATCAAAACTACCACAAAAACTACTGAGGCAAGCAAATGTTTCATCTATACTCAAACTAAGCAAGTAGAAATCCTATTTCTCCATATAAAGATATTCAGCATATAACCTCATCTTACCTGAATGGATTCCCGCTCGGATCTTTAACTGTGTGTTTGGCTTGTGTGGAATTTGAAATGTCTTACATACAGAAACAAGATCCAAAGCCATACTGGCAATTTCACTGGCATGAAGAATGCCATTCTCTGTAGGGACACCAGAAACAACCATATCTTAAGGAAAATGCAAGAAGGAAAGATTAAAGTTAAAAATGAGAAATTTAAAGCATTTTATCTAATGAAATATCATAAACAATTTACTATAGGCTGCAGAGCTGCATGAAGTGAAAGATCAAATGAAAAGAGAGGCTATTTAAACTGATGTTACATTTGTCTATTGAATTGCTTTTTTACTGCAATGTATAAATGAAAAACGGAATAGAATATGCAGTGATAGAAGGTTACGCTATAGGGTAGAGTTATGAAGGAAATTTCTGTTGCGATCCATTCTGGTGGGTTTTCACCGTTATTTTTTTTTGGTTTGCTGCACTTATCAATTCAATCAATTTATATAACGACAATAAAAAAAAAGCGACAGAGTTTTCTTCCAATGTCTCCTACAGTCTATAAGCAAATCAGTAACAAGGGGCTACATCCAGACATTTACTAATGCTTGATCATTTTTCAGCCTATGCTCTATATACTACATTTAAAATATAGCACAGTTTACTACTGAAATTGTTTAGGTGTCTATGACCTTTTATTCATTTCCTACAAATGATTTAAAAAACATAATATCATCAATCCCTTAGCTAGTGGTAGGCACAGAAAATCTGAATAGTAACTTGTAGAAAGCTTTTGCAATGTTGATCTTGTACAATAATCCAATATTGAATGAACCGGTATACTCAAAGAAACTCTACTCCCATATATGTATATTTCAAATACATTACCACAATATTTAACAGACACTACAAAAGAGAGCAATATGTTACAGCGTATTGGATGTATGCATGTACGGATTTGCCAGAAGAGGTTAGGGCAGAGAAGGAGGCTGCAGTACAGGTTCACAGGGACTTGGTGCAAGCTATAACTAGGGCGAGGATTTTAACAAACTCCTGGGCTTCACCATTGACCCCCACACAAGGGGTTGTGGACTTCGTTGCAGGGAATCCCCAGGTCACAGCCCCTGGATTAGCTGCCTACTGGTGGATGGGATAAGCAAAAGGCTTAGTCAGATAACAAGTCCAAAATGATGAGGCAGACAGCAGGTAGCATAGTCAGGTCACAGGCAAAGGTCATGGCAGACAGAGAACAAGTTGACAACAGGCTGAGGTCAAAATGCAGGAAAACACAAAGTTTAGGCAAGGTACTGAACCCAAGAACAAACAGAATAGTTCTATAATCAGGTGCCGGAAGTCAGGACTAGTTGCCCTATAAAGCCAAAGTGGTGGGAAAACAGCTGCGACAGAAATGACACGACCACGACGGAACCACGGTGCATTTTCTCGACCGCAATTGAAGCGCGATGGTCTTTCGTGACCAAATAAATTGTAAAAGTAAATGCCGTGACTCCCGGTGAGTAGCTTTCCTGACAATGTAACAGATGACTTTTGTGCATCTTGATTGAGAATATTGCAGAACCCTCCAGCAGCTTTCAAAGCAGGCACTTAGCGCTATACAATATTTAAGCACTGAATCTTTTTTTTTTTTTGTAGTTGTAAATAAATAAAACTTCTTTGATTCTAGCAGGTGTCAATACAGATTAATAAATCACCTGGCACAGACGGTATCCACCATTGTTTCAGTACTATAAAGTAACATACATTGGATGTACAAAATACTAGGCTTATGCATGCCTATCAGACTAGAAAGATGATCAAGATGAATAATACGATCCCTAATTAATTTATCTGTTAAATATATAATAGTCAGAGTAAATAAGGGAGCATATGGGGTAAGGGAGGGGTTCTTAAGGGATCGCAATGCTGTGTATATAAGGTATAAAGGACAGAAAAAAGTTTTTAAAAAATGTATGATATTATTGTAGATGTCAAGATGTTGAGTGTTTCAAGGACTGCGATCTTGTCAGGTTAAAACTGAAGCAATATCGCTGAGGGTGGCTGTTTAGCTTTAAATTGATTAAATAAATGTCTTTTTGATATTTTTTACAGTGAACTTTGTTGACTGACGCAGCTGAAACTGGAGAAACATCAAGAGAGCAACTTTTTATATAGAGATTCAGTAACACATAAAGGACATAATCAATAGCTGTATAAATAAACTTACAGGACATTTATTACAGAAATCAGAAAGGGAGAATATTTTTACAGGTATGACATATTAATTTTGCACTCATTTTAAGAATATCCTTTCTTGATCTGTTTTCATTAATGTATTTAGTCAATTATACTTACAGGCATCGCCTATTGTCTCCACTTTATAAACATCATAGTTGTCAATGATTTCATCAAATGTGGTGTAGAGCTTGTTGAGGAAGTCTACCACTTGGTAAGGAGTGCTGCTGCTGGATAGTTGGGTGAAACCAACAATATCACTAGAGGAAAACATCAGAAAGGTATTATTTGGCAAGTGTGTTTAAAACTGATATTTAGTAAGGTATGTGTAACAACAAAATGGAATTTGAGAACACTGGACAGATTTTTGGCTTGATGCTGCCAACATCTCAGATGTGTCCAATTATAAACCCCACCACATTTCCTGGAAAACCCATGCCCAAGTTGCTGAAAATGCAGGCATGGGCAGGTGGTCATTTTGTAAGGGTTACTGTGGAAAGTCAGGTAGACTGGGGACAAGAAGGCTGGTGGCCATAGTGTGAGCAGTCAGGTGGCTAGAGGTTTAGAACCAATTAGAATGGATTACATGTTTCCTACAGCCACAGGCTCTTACCCTGAAAGCGCAGCAACATCAGAAACAAACATGAATAAGAAGTTCAGGTTGTATGCATAATGCTATTTTAACACACTCTATATAGGCTTCATGAACACTGCACACACTCTATTTTGTGACCACTGGAACACTCATACACGGCACTTTTAACCTTATATTACTTAGCAGCACAGTTAATTTCATAGTTTCACAGCATCACTTAGTGCATAGTTTCTCTCCTCTGGTAAGAGTAGTCAGTAGAACATCATGGAACATGCGGGGCATCCTACCATTTGGGAATTACTCCAAGGGAATCCAGCCACCAGAATATAACATGAACTCAATCAGGGTGCTCCTCACTCCATGAATAACAAGTGAACAAATAATAATGATGATAGGTAATGCTGGCAGTAAACACTGTGAAATGTTTTGCTTTAAACGGGCTCAAAAATTGCTTGATACAGTAAGTGTTTAGATGCTCTGACCATTACAAAATCATACCTGAAAAATATTGTTGCACTAGCATAGCTCTGGGCTTCTGATGGCTTTCCCTGTCTCAGGTCATCTGCAACTTGCTTCGGTAACATGCCTTAGGAAAAACACAAAATTTAATATACTCAGAAACAGAATGCTCTATCATTTGCAACATTCTCTTATCATGGCATGAAAAAGATTTATTCATGGATCTATGGACAATATTACTGCTCCCATCATGTTAGCTTTTCTTTCACTCCATAATACATTCATTGTGCAGTATCCAGGCTACCATGACTGGATTTGCCTATAAGCACAAGAGGGCACTGCCAACAGGCATTTCCAGATGAAAGGACACCTCTTCTAGACTCACCATCACCATGTCAACCACCGCATCGAATAAATATATATACATACATACATACATACATACATACATACATACATCTACCCACAGTAACATTGCACCCCAAATCTGGGAATAGAGTTTACATATAGTTGTATTAAAAAAAAAAAAAAAAATCAACCTTTTTCTGGGGCTCCTGTCTCCTGGTCCCTTTTTCACACTCCACCACCATTTATCTGTCATTTGTGTGATGCTTCTTTTCTTTCAACCAATTAAAAATCGAGCAGACTTTGCTCCAGTGGTGGAACCAGTCATGCAGCTGTGTTTGGCAGATCATTATATTTTGTGTTTGTGTGTATATTTATACATATATATAACTACATATTCTGACTTCAAGACTAATTACTTCTGCTACTGTATTTATACAAAGTTATAAATATACAGAGGATCTACAGTATACAAATTCTAGTGCATCATATAAAATATACTGTAGTGTCTCATAATCAGGAATGGAAGATTATGGGGGGAATTCACCAAAGTGCGAAGTGAGGTGATCAGCGAGGCGACTCGAGTGGTCTTGCCGAGACTGGAATCCCTTTAAAGCATTCGCTGATGTCTGCGTGCAAGACATCAGAGAGCGCATAACAGTCAGTACGAAGTGAGGCGAAGGATCCGCTCCTCACTTCGCACTTTGGTGAATTCCCCCCATTATATGAGAAAGTTCACTGGCCACTTTTTGGTAGATTTTTTTTTATCATACTAACAAAAATAAAGCAGTGCCCAAGATAGCCCCCCCCACCCACCCACCCACCCCTCCAGCAGCCCCCTAGGTGGCTACCTACCTCTCAGCCTGGCCCAGAGTGCAAAAGAAATCTACATTACTCTTGCATGGGCTCTGCATGTTCTATGTTGGTCTGGAACAGGGTCATATAAGAGTAACCAGTTTGTTTTACTTACTGTATAATAATCTATCTGTCTTTTGTTTTTCATGCATTAAGTCCTGTGTTCGTTCTGCTACCAGAAGTTCCAAATGTTTACTGTATTTTTCCATCTGAAACAGAAGGAAATTGGCACTGAATGGCTTCATTCTCTTCCTGGATCACATAAAGGGGTTATTTATGAAAGTCCAAACAGTCATCAAACTCTGCAATGTGGTGAATTAGTGACCAATTTAAGCCCAATCATGGACTTATGGAGCTCTCATATCACTTTGCATGCATGCACAGGTAATTCGCCAAGTGTCAGTTCCTGTCAAAATAGTGATTTTGGAAAGGTGTACTGGTCCAAATTTACCAATTTTACATTGCCAGATCAAAGGAGTATATTTAGGGGGGTTGATGGTAGGGCTCCTGTTTGGTGTAAGGTGACTGTTCATTCAAAAGTGACAATAAAGACTGTGACCAAATGACAACATGAACTAGTGATATGGGGAAACAAAAAAGTCATGTAATATTTACTTAATACAGTTAATGGGACATTGTGAGGATTGCATCACGGCACATCCTACTCCAACTAACTACACCTCACTATGCCAGAAACCATGTGTTAGGATGCTGTTTGCTTCTTGCTATGAGAATCTGACACAAAATGAAGTGACTTTACTTCAACAGTTGTATTCCGATTTTCATGAATAAGCCCAAAAATCTACTGGTGTAATCAAAGGAATGCAAACGGTAATACATAGAAATAATTTCCACAGAGAAGTGAAAAGAGCATCAGACTGGAGCATCATGGCCTAGTGGGAAACCACACCCCTACAGAGTTGGCCAAGAAGCCCACTGGGAATTTTCCCAGTGTCCTGGCGGGCCAGTTCAATGCTATGTGAAATGGTTTGGTACAGATTTGAACTCATACAAAGTTGGGCAATTTAGCTCTTCACAAACCAGTTGAAAAAACTGAAGTTGCAGAAAATTCAGAAAAATAAAAAAACAAAACCGCATTTAAATTACCATATCGCATGGAACAACTTAGAGATTTATTCTATCAAATTTTCAAACTGCGGATACCCATAGCCAATCTGAGAGTGTGACAACATTAAGGCTCTAGCTGCAACAATATTTTCATAGTAAAGTCGCGACTGCAACAATATTCTCATTATAATGATGCGACTGTGACAGTAGCAGTCTATTGTGTCTGTCTTTAGCTGGAGAATTCACATCTTTATGCAACAATTTGGACTTTAGAGAATAACCCACTTAGAAATGAACAATTAAAAGGTATTTGGGAAATCTGTGAAACGAACCCAAACATTCAGCCCCCGTCTAGCAGGGCTGCCTTCAGAAATTAAAGGGCCCACACAACCTGACATCTAGGTCCCCCAAATTCCCAGCGCCCCTTTATTCCATCAGTTTCATTGGACAATGAAGCCTACAAATGGCTGTCTTTCTACGCCCACCTAGTTTGCTGAGCTGGTGGGCCGCCCCATAGCAGTACCTGCTGTATTCCCCACTGGGGGTATTTCCCTCTAGAATTTTAATTGGCAAGCTTAAGAACACTATTAAGATAAAACAAAACAGAAAAGCACAGCTCACAATAACACTGAGTGCTAAATATGTTTTCAATATATATTAAATGTATCAAGAAATGATGACAAAAAAAAAAAAAGCTCATCTAAGCTTTGAGGTTCAATTCCAGGGAAGAGTGACAATTAATCTTTGTAAACAATTACCTGTGGGATATAATATAAACTGGTGGAGCTTTCATTAAAATTGCACAGTAGGGTAGAATGCTGGTTGTACAATGCACTGATAGAGCAAGTGGGAGCAACTTGTTATGGGAATACCTTGATAGAATCCTAAGATAAAATGTAACAATCAGCAAACCACTTCCCTGCTGAAAACTGTGTGATACCAAACTGTGATAATGTTGCTTTGGAAGCAAAAACATATACAAATATAAAAATAGCATTTAATTTTTTTAAAGTATTGTTATGCAAGAGGCAGGTTTAAAAATAATGAATTTGTAACAGGTAACACCCAGGATATCCGTATATTTTAGTGGCATTTGCTGACCCACAATATTTTTTGCTGGAATTTTTGTATGCCACACCATTTGTTTTTGGTGAAAAATGTAAAATGACAGCTATTAAAGGGGAGATGGATTCAAGAATTAGATATTACTGGTCTCGGTACACAACCTTGGCGCCTACAGCCATACTGATAGAAATGCTCCTGACCCCATCAGATATCAGAAGCTAATCAGAAGCAGGTCTGGTCAGTACCAAAGTGGGAGACCATCTGTGAACACCAGGTGCTTTAGGCTTTTTATTTCCAGCTCCTGACTCAGGGGGTTATTGAATTTACCATCTGAAGACGGTCACAACAGACTGCTACTGTTGCAGTGGTTACTTCAGTATGGGAGTATAGTAGTGACTGCAACATTAAAATTGTTGCCCTCGTGGATTTGATATGGAAATATGCTGTCTTGTTTTTCATGCATTGTCACGACTTTACTATGGGAATGTTGTGGCTGTCACGGCTTTGCTATGGGAATCCACTGTTTGAGAATTGGACAGTTGAATTCTCACTTTAGTCAATGATTCCCTTAGCCTTAGGGCACTGTTCCAGTTTGTCATCATTTTTCCTCTGCTGTGACTGTGCTGTTGCTCCTGACAGCTGCTGCCTGCTGGGAAATGGAACACAGTGTATGGAAAAGGCAGAATACAGAGCTATGGACATCATAGGTCTCCGCACACGGCCACCTACAGTCATACTGGCCTGAATGTGCCTGATCCTATCAGATCTCAGAAGATGCATATGTATTGGGCAGATTAAAGCAGATATAGTATATCGCCCATGATGGACTTGGGGGAAACTTACAAAGAATCCAAAAGTCCATTTCAACCCTTTGATTCAACCTCTTCATCATTTTTTTGATGTTAACTTTTATTTCACAAATTTTTCAATGATGCTGCTTTATATAGCTAAAACAACTTTTCAATGTCAAAAATAGTGAAATCAAATAAAAAACTGCTGTTTCTCTAGTGTTTTTTTTAAAACTAATCTACTTTGTTCATATAATCATGTTTTGAACAATGTGTCCAGTTACAGAGCCCAGTGATGAAAAACAGCCAAGATAGATGGCAGGTGTCTATGGTTTTGTCTTTTTAAAGGGGAAGTAAAGGTTTCAATCATTTTTGTTAGTTTAATAGTTCTTCCAAAACAATGCTTTTTTATTTAATTTCATTATATTTTTGTTCAGTTGCTGCAATTGTTACAATTAGCTCCTTTTAAAAGAAGCAACAAGCACAGCACTGGCTTAAAAACAGCTTTACATTTATACCACTGAAGACTTTGTATCAATTATAACAGTCTTTAACTGTTACTAAATTATAGCAGTATGAAAATAATTCAGGAGGCAATAGCAAGAAAAAAAATATCATTTAAATATATTAGAAAAACTGTTTTCTTGGGGATAAAAAATGAAATACCAAATATAATTTAGGACTTCTTATTCCCGTACCGGGGGGAGGGGGGGAAGCCACTAGTCCATGGCCTTCTGAAGTAAGATGGGTGCTTCGGGAGTAGCACCAGCACATAGGAAGTTTAGGATTGCTCCCAATGCATCACAGGATGGTGATGTTACAATGTCATACAGCCGCTTCCCTTACATTTTGATCTATAGACGCCCGTGCTTAGTTATCTGTGGACAGGTTTCCCATCAACTAGACCAGGGGTCGGAAAACTTCTTTTAGGAGGGAGCCATTTTGCTCCCTCCTCCAGTGGAGACAGCTATTTTTTGAGCTGCTGGAGGACGGAGGAGCGCACTCTCCTGTACCACATGATCTGCTGACGGCCAATCAGAAGAGCCATCGGCGGTCATGGGCGGGGCTTCGGAGGTGCGCTCCGAGCCACAACAAGGCGGCTAAAGAGCCACAAAAGGCTCACGAGCCATACTTTGCCGACCCCTGAACTAGACAGAGAAGTCCACATTGTCACTTTAAAAATGTCCGGTAAAGGAGAGTGATACCAAAACCGAGAATGCATAAATAGTTACTAAAAATTCAGTCTGTACTTCCAAAATATTTCAATTGTGTCTATATAGTATGATATTTAGTTATTTACCTTTAAGAATTGTGTTTTTGGGCAGATTACATGGCTGTTATCAGTAAAAATAGAAACAGACAGAATGTAATAAAGTTCATAAATTCAAACTTTAAAGATAACAGTTTCACATGTGCTGTATTTAAATAACTGCTATACTCATCCAAAAGTAAAAATTTAGCTGCTTATTCTTCAAAGTGAACATTCGTCTGTTAAAGTGTATTTGCTTCAGTCGTGAATTCTCTACTCCTTATTCACTAAGCAGGGAATTCCCTTGCGAAGAAAAGAACAGCAGCAGACATCATTTCTTGCGCAGTGCGGCATAGTCATTTGACAGTAGCAGCCCGGCCATCAGCCCCCTAATTTGCCACTGTGATCTGGCGATGTAAGACGGACGAATTTGAATTTGTCGAATTTGTACACCTCTCCGAATTTGCTATTTTAACAAACCATGGTAAGGGAAATGAAAAGCCCCCTAGACAATAGTTTGCTGCTGCCTAGGGTTCAGCAGCTGTAATCAGCTTAAGAATTGTGTGAAAAATGGGATTCCTCCAGCAATGCACTGTGAACTATTTACCCATTGTGAGAGCTGTTCATATTAAAGTTGTGAATGTCAATGTAGTATTTCCCTACTTGTTTACATTACTTTTCACATTATTCCTATTATCTTCTAATAAATTTAGTTTAAGAATCCCTGGTACCAATACAGTGTAAGTACGTTTTTCCCAGTAATAACTGTGAGTCCATACCCTAAATATGTGCTAGTCTGGATTGAATTTGTTTATGTGCACTGCCCCTTTAAGTAAACCACTGAGGATTATGGGTTGCATAGGCAGAATAGCATTTTTTAAAGACTACTCCTTTCTTTTCAGTTTGATAATAAAATCACACTCTAAAGATGCTGGATTTATTTCATTATCTGACTAGCTGGAGAATTTGAAGAAATGTAGGACACAATAGATGTAAATAATTGCATCAACCCATACTAAATATATTGCAAGATAAATGTAAACAGACTGATAACATTTGTCTCTTACCAGAGTCATCATCATGTCTACGGGACTAACTTTGTTAGGATTCATCTTGTACAGCTGTTTCTTCACCTGTTCAAATGTAGGCCTGTAGGCTGGGTTTTGGCTTCTGCACCTCCTGATCAGCTGCAGTTGAAATTAAAGAAAGAGGAAATCCAGGCCTTTTTCCGAGACAGAACAGTAACAGCTCAGATACATTACAAACTCCATTTAGAGTGGAGACTGAATGCACAGATATCATGAAGGGAGGTCACCTTGGATTAACTTAATACACTGACATGAAATGATCAAGATATTAGGCAGTTCAGTTCAGCTTCACTGAGAATCATAGCATCAGTCTGCCAATGCCATCATATTAGTAATATGGCTGTTATATAATTATCATAGTATCATCTAGTCACATTTTTCTTAATATGTCTAGTGCATGCTATGGGTATTTTTATGGAAATATTATTAGCAAAATATGTGATATGTATGGTTCATCATCATTGTTGATATTGATGAAACATTGTTTTGTATTATGGTAATCTAAACAATCAATAAACAATTATGGAATAGAATTATTTATACACAATCAGTTTAGGAATGTCTTGTCTCTTTATTCTCTTGTCTAATCTTTAATATAAACTCTGTTCTAGGTCCCATCTTCAATACTAACTCTGTTGTAGCTATACAATGCAAAAACGTGCAAAAAGTTGTTTGTTGCCACCACTTTGGATTAAATGATTAAAACCATGCCATATGGGAACGTACCTTCAACCCCATTTCAACATCAATGATGGAGCTAGCACAGAAGCAGTAATCTGACCTACTACTGCTTCATTGTTTGGGAAGGGGACAGCAAGGAGGGGGACAGGGAAAACAAACTAGGAACGCTAAGGAGTAAGACACCTTCATTCTGCTAGTACTTCTATGCAGTGGTGGCGATGATCTGATTCATATCCCCTGAGCTCCCAGACAGAGCAGCGTACAAAGGATAAGAATCATATCAGGCCACCACTGCATAGAAGCACTACTAGGTTACTAAGCGGTACAGCAGGCTGAGAGTCTGT